>JACXGJ010000762.1:0-107132 GCA_016801105.1 Esox niger | reverse complement strand
GAAAAACAACACAGCATTCCTAGAAAAACACCTGCTGCCTACAGTCAAATTTGGTGGTGGTTCCATCCTGCTGTGGGCCTGTGTGGCCAGTGCAGGGACTGGGAATCTTGTTAAAGTTGAGGGACGCATGGATTCCACCAAATATCAGCAGATTCTGGAGACCAATGTCCAGGAATCAGTGACAAGGCTGAAGCTGCGCAGGGGCTGGATCTTTCAACAGGACAATGACCCTAAACACTGCTCAAAATCTACTAAGGCATTCATGCAGAGGAACAAGTACAACGTTCTGGAATGGCCATCTCTGTCCCCAGACCTGAATATTATTGAAAATCTGTGGTGTGACTTAAAGAGAGCCGTCCATGCTCGGAAACCATCAAACCTGAATGAATTAGAGGGGTTTTGTAGAGAGGAATGGTCCAAAATACCTCCAACCAGAATCCAGACCCTCATAGGAAGCTATAGGAAGCGTTTAGAAGCTGTTATTTCTGCAAAAGGGGGATCTACAAATATTGAGTTATTTTTTTGATTGTAGTGCCCAAATTTATGCACATGCCTAATTTTGTTCGAACAATCATTGCACACTTCCTGTAAATGTTATAAACTTCGTTTCACTTCTCAAATATCACTGTGTTTGTCTCCTATATGATATATTTAACTGATTTTTCTTATCCTAAGAACCAACGATTTATGAAGGAAAATCATGGACATTAACAAGGTTGCCCAAACTTTTGCAGACCACTGTAACTGTATGTCTTATAAATCCCAGCATGTGCTTATTTATTTGGATGGTGAAGTATTTGTTTGGCTTATTCATTTGGGATGAATTCATATAATTTATATAATAAAACATGTCAGCATGTTGTTGCTAACAGTTTAGCTTGCTCCGCTGACGGTGTGCCTGGGCCCACACTGGGCGCCCCATGAGCCTCTGCTCTGCAACATGTGACCGCCCGCCTTGACAACGTCCCAGCTGTTTGAGTTAGAAAAAAGGTACAACAATCTAGACATCTATGATTAGTTCCGTTTTGGTCCAGTCCGAAGTCAAGAATAATAAAAAATAGAACGGTAGATCTGTATTCATTTGCAGAATTATGAGGGACATTTATATCTGTGGAATGCCCCAGCACATAGTTACAATGTGGTGGTCATATTACGGCATACAGTATATAAAAAAGTCCCTATTAACCCGATTACCCCTCCCAATACAATGGCGTCCCATTCGCAATTATGGACTTTTGTCATTGCAACCACTCAAGCCATTTTTAACACTCTGCACACTGCTCCAGTGTGGCAGACACTGGAGGAGAGCACATTTCTCCGCCAAAAACAACTGAACTGCAGGCGCCTTACCTAAGTTGCTGGAAGACAACCAAATGTAATCAATCAAATACATTTTATAAAGCCATTTTGAAAGCAGAAGTTGTCACAAAGTGCTTTTACAGACACTCAGCATACAACCCCAAATAGGAAGCAACAACAGTTAATGCCCAGTGGCTAGGAAAAACTCCCATGTAGGGTCCAAAATTAGGAAGAAACCTAGAGCGGAACCAAACTGAGGGGTGGCCAGTCCTCTTCTGGCTGTGCCGGGTGAAGACTATAGGAGTACATAAACCTATGGGCCAAGTTAATGTTTTTGCATAATCAGAAGACTAGCAGGTCAATGAACGCAAGTGTGCTGTGATCAGAGTCCTTAAACAGAATCCATGTCTACTGCATATCCCCGGTGGACAGGACTGGGACAGTCAGGTGGGTTTTGGGCAGTGGCCACAGGAGTCATCAGGCAGCAACCTGATGGGCACCACAGCCAGGAGAGCTTCAGGGCAGGGACACGACGAGGCAAGGCAGCCTGTCCATCATCCAAAAAATGTGCATGGGGGCGACGCTGAGCCAATATCCACCACCCTCGGAGGGATACCCCCTGGCCCGGTTGTTGCCATAACCAGGATTCAAATTCCTGGCCGCAGTCATGTGGTAGTGACTTGGATTACTGCAACACTCGGGACTTTTGTTGAAAATGTTTTGTCACATTGTTTTCTTGTCCAGCAGCTGCTCAAAGGGTGTTGTCCTCCTTTCCTATTCTGACCCTCCTCTGTCCCTTAGGTCTACTGGACAATGGGTTAATATAAACAACTTATAATGACAAAAGTTTAACTGGAATCAAGTGATTATCTCAGACATCAACCTCTCCCCCAATTCTCAGGTCTTCTGGAGAAGTCAATGCTGGTCCTGAATAAAAGTTGCGATCTTCTAGACTTTCTAAGAGAGTTCCAGACAGAGGAGGCTCTTCAGTGGAGTAAGGCATTGTCGGGGGCCCACAGCAGCTGTTGCCGGGTTCAGAGTCTTATGGAGATATTGCAGGACAGGAGGAGACAGGTGGATCAGCACATGAAGCAGCAACTCGTTGACCTGGAAATGATCCTTAACATCTACCAATGGGATAGTCAGGAACAGGAAGTGAGTCACAACATTTTATTTTCTGGTCAATACAAAGAAAAAAAAAGATTTTTTAATTACATGAACAATAGGTGTGGTATTATTATAAGTATGATATTGTGTTTAATTAGACCCAGAGCCTGCCAGAACAAGACCCAGCAGATTTGGCTCAGTTTTTTCCGGCACCTATTTTGCACATATCTAGATCTGGGTTCAAAAGGTCCCTGGTCTGAATATTAGAGCTGACAAGGTGATCAATCTGTTAATCTGCCCTTGAGAAATTCATTAATTTCTAATTGGTCACTGTAAATAGCGGGTAACTGTAAATAGTGACTGAGCCCAGGCTGTAACCTCAATCCTCAGTTGTTGTCTTAGTGGGAGGTGGGGTATGCGAAAAATGATTTTCTTTTTCACACCAACACACTTGTACAACACTTGTGTGTGTTGAACAGGATAAGTCGTGCTTTGTGCATGTAAGGAAGGGCAGTCATGAAACATTAACTCTTCCTTTGAAAGACTTGACATATATGTAACATCTATACATTTTCAGTATCACGTCACCTGTACTGATATGCCTTTAGCCATGTATTACAGGTATATGTTATGCATTCATGTCCTGATTAACGTTATATGGTATTTTATTCAGGTTACCCACTGGTTCGAAAACAATGCTGATATGTACTTTAAGAAAGATCATTTGGGCTCAACGCTCACTGAAAATGAACAGCTCCTTAAGGAATACAAAGAGTTTGAGGAGAAAGCCAAGGTAGGATGTGTTAAATGGGAGTACACATAAAATGCATTCTGCTATTTCTGTCTGTTGAGACAAAAAGGGTTCCTAATTTATGTAGAATATCATCAGAAGGATTCACTTTCAAGCTTTGGATTTCAAGGCTAACTGATGTATGATAGGAATTCTACTATATTGTACACACATATAAACAATGTATTACACCTCCAGTCACAAATGTTTTAAAGATATAAACAATTCGTTTCATATGTGCAAAAGTCCCAGGATGTATCCTTAATACATGCAGTACTTAAGTGATATTATCAATTGCTAACAGCAAAGTTTAACATATTCTGCTAATAGCTAATACTTCCTGTTGCTCTGTGTGTGAACGTTTACCTGAATGCTCACGTATTGTTCTGCAGGACTGGAGTGCGTTGGTGGAGAAGCTGCTGGCCCAGGCTTCAGAGCTGCTAACAGGCGGATTACAGAGCCGCGCTGTGGCTGAAATGGTCCGTGTCTCTGAGAAAAGTGTAGCGTTGAAAGCCCTTCACGAGCACATATGGAATCTCATTACGGGCCGTCTGGCACAGCTACAGGAGAGCAATGCATTCTTTAGCAGCACCAACAAGGTATAGTTACATATGTACGTGATTACAAAAAGTAATTGCTGATTCGTTTGCAAGGAGTGTGAGCAGTTCATTTTTGTTCTCAGTTTACTGTACTGTAGTCGAGATAAAAAGATTCAGTACTTGCTGTAACTGCACATCTCATGTTCCACCTGAACTGTGCCAATAACGTATTGTAGCTTTAACAAAAAAAACACGGCCAGATTTTTAAAAATGTATTTAGTAATTATATATATGTAGCAAAACGAAGACAAGGCAAAAATCTGCTTTTACTAACATGATTTCACACAACATACTATAAATATAACGAGCCACCTTTAGTACTGCAGATAATATAGCTAGCGTAACCGATTGCCTTCAACAGTACATGTCATATGCCTGATATTGTAAAGAGTTGAATTATTGTTGCTTAACTGTGTAACCTAGACCATACAACACAATAGTTTACTCATGACTTGATATTGAATTGGACAAGCTGCCCTCTAGTGGATATTAAGAGCATTACCGTGCCATCTATATCCAAAATGTTGTAACTATAGAGAAATATCTGTTTAACATTTTTTCATTGCTGTTTATGTCAGGCTTTTGAAGTCATGGGAACTGTTGAAAGTAAACTAAAAGGGTTGAAGGCCCAGTCACTACGGTTGCCTGAGTTGGCCAAAAAGCATGAGGAATTGCTTAGAAGTATCAAAGAGTCAGCCACCTACCCACTCCAGAGAGGACAGCTCATACTGCAGAAGGTCGACCCACAGAGGTAAGGTGTACAACATCCACATTAGCCTCTCAACAACCCACCATAGCCATTAAAATGGAAGAGTAGCAGCAGTGGCTAGGTATTACTACAACCTAGTTGTTTTGTGTAGCAATGTATTTTGAGTAATGGGATTTCAGTAGCACTGATATCACTGCTATCACATTAATTGGAAGTTAAATAGGTCTATTATTTGTAATGCAGTGTAAGGTACGTCTTCGTATTAAACGATGAATGGAAAAAGATTGTGCTTGTTATTGTTGTATATTCATATTTAACAGCAGACATGCCAATTACTGTATTTTTAGTACCCAAGTGGAAGGAGTGAAAAGAATGCTGGGATACATCAGAGACAGGGTTGATGCTTTGAGCCGGGAGTGCCAAGCCCACAGAATGCTGGCAGCCAAGAGACTGCAGCTGGTGTCCCAATGTGAAGACGTCATAGACAAGGTATGCCTTATGCTAGGTCGCGTATAGCATCACATTATAATGCACCACTTTGGACCAGGGCCCATATGCACAGTTGCGTATAATTCACTGTCAGTAGAAATCGTTTGCCACCTATTCTTTGTAATGAGACAGGTTGACAGCCTCCAGCAAACTGCCAACGCTTTAATGGGTTTTCATCCATGAGTTTCCTCTTAAGAATATTGGAACAAATTCTGATGTTAACTTGAAGTATGTTTATTCTAGATCTCGATTTGGATAAAAAGGAGCAATGACGTCCTATCAAGCAACACTGAGCTCGGCTCTCTTCTCTCGCAGTCTGAAGTCGTGCTCAACAAACACCTGGAACTCTCCTCACAGACACAGGTAAAGAGAAAGGAATATCACCTGTACATTTACTCAACCTTATTCAGATGTGTCCCCTGTTTTTCTTTTACACATTTCTTATACCCAGGTTGGATATTCCATTTTAGTTAATACATTTTGGTTTACTTTACCAGAGTTCAAACAGTCTTTAGCCATTCTGAAGTATAGCTCTGAAACTATGAAACTCAGTCATTTGTTTTTCAGGAAACAGCCAGGGAGGCTGAGGCCATGACAGAACTTATAACGGAATTGAACACATTGGAGTGTCCTGAAGCCACTGAGTTCTCCAACAAAGCCTCACTGCTAACGGAGGAGCTGAAGACAGTCACCAGAAACATCAAATCTCGCATAGAGAATATCCAGTCATACGTGGGATTCTTGCGAATTGCTGAGGAGGTTATTTTATTTTTACATCTTTTTATGATACTTTGGAAGTTTATGATTTCTGAATTAAATTGAATATAGTGGTATCTTATTGCCAATCCCTATTTTGTATTTTATTCATGTAATTCCATAAATTGCAAACGTAGTGGAATTAAACAAAAACATTTGTTAAACAAAGTAGAATATATTCAATCAGAATATGCATTAATGTGAAATATTTGACTCCTGCACTTGTTCAGTTGGCAGAGCAGATGAAGAGTCTACATGAGAGATATAACAGAAAGCCAGAAGAGGAGGAGAGCGAGGAGAGTGGAGTCACGTCTAAGGAGATAACTGACGATAAGTGGCCGTCCATGTTGGAACGTTTTCTTACCATGCAGGATCTGGGAAACAGTTACATAAATTCTTCAAACATGGTGAGAGACGTCAATAAGCCTTAAGTTATCGTGAACAATTATCCTAGTCAATCATGCTGTTGAACTTGATCCGCACAAGGGCATTCCGTTTTTGGAAGCTCCTGAATAAGAGATGTTGGACCTTGGTTAAAGGTCCAATATTTTAGATGTTTTAAATCGGTCTGTCTTTCAGTTTGCAATTACATATAATCTCCTTATACTCACTTGCAGTACTATACTTAACCCCTCTGGGCTAGCTGGTACTATAACAGTTAAGTAAGGGAAGATGAAGAGGAGACAATTCATGTAATGGTTTGGATGCAGGATTCTACACAGTGCCCCTTTAATATCTCACTTTAGAATAATAACTTCCACCCTTTTCCAGGAGCCTTTTGTATGGTTTTTAGGATACTGACAAGTATTTGTTTCCATTGATAGGTAAGTGAAAACCTGAATTTGAATGTGAGAGCAGCCATCAGTGTGGTAGGAAAGACAATACAGAATCTTAATGAGAAGAAGATGGATTTGTCAGACCTCTGGACATCATGGCAGCTCCATGTCATTCAAATGAAATCTGTCAAGAAACAGTGGAAGAAATTAAAAGAACAGCTGAAAAAGGTATAATAAAAACAAGAAATCACTACCAAGTCACTCTAAATAAATCATCATATGCAATATCATTAACCAGCCGGTAAAAAAATCCCTGAATGTACTTAATAAAATCTTTATCTCTTGCTTATTTTCACAGACTGTTCAGGACCTAAAGAGTGTTGAGGAAGTTCTTGTTCCAACCTCCAAAGTAGATCTGGGAAGTGATCTTCGGACTTTGTCGAAGCTACTAGAAAATTTTAACCAAGCTAAGCCTGAATTCCTGGTAAGAAGCACAGCCAAATATCCTGCCATATTCTGTAGGTTGAAGAAATAGCCACATAATTATTTATAATTGTTTTTATAGAACACACTGCTTTTATGTATATTACTTTTCAATAGAATTATATAAATCTGTGTAAGTAATTAGCGTATGCAGATTGGTTGGCCCAACATAGCTTGAGTAATGAAAACCTTTTATATGTGTCAACCTCCTCATTTTTTGATGTGGTCCATTTAAATATATCCTGTAAGTAAATATGCATACTGTACTTTCCCCCTAGCAGCTGAATGCAGAGGTAGAATACGCGGTGAAAACATCTGAGCTGTTGGCACTGAAAGGAATCCCTGTCAAAGAAAAGAGTGAGAAAGTTACTGAGATGCTTCACCTTCATCAGAGAGTGAAAGATAAAATCAATGAGTACGAGACTGTTCTCAACATGGCTGTAAAGTTCCACCAACTCTATGAAGAGGTAACAACACGTAGTCTGAAAGTTACATTTAATCAAGGCCAATTTAGTGCACTCAATGAAGTGAATGGGATTAAGGAACCTAAAACATTGACTATAGGTTGAACTTTGGAATCTACCCATTGTCTGCATACTGTCCACTTGGGTTGTCTTTGCGTTGATCTCTTTAGAACGTTGTACTGTATCATGGGCAAAATGAAAACCTTTGCTGTGTGTGAGAGACCACATAGGATCAACATTATCAACTAGGTTGTCTGATCTTCATTATGTGTTATTTGTATCAGAACCCAGCTTTTAAACATATTAATTGCAGTTAAAATTACCTGGTTTCTGTATCCAGGATCAGATCAATATGCTGTTTCTGAGCAAAATGTAACTAGGATAAATCTGATCCAGATACCACAACCACAGAATGTTGCAGGAGCAACG
Organism: Esox niger; assembly: GCA_016801105.1. NCBI lineage: Eukaryota > Metazoa > Chordata > Actinopteri > Esociformes > Esocidae > Esox > Esox niger. The sequence goes on along the minus strand of JACXGJ010000762.1, from coordinate 99,231 downwards.
CAAGAAGCACTTTTCATGTGCCCTGCAGAACCACTGACATAGGCCTGATCAAATCACGAAGTAACAGACGTATCACTCACAGAGCAGTGGTCTGCATTCCACAGCTGTCCGGTAAAGTTGCAGGGAGAATCAAATCTCATGAACAAACTGTCAATATGATACAAAAGTAAAGTTGATTTTTTATTTCAAAACCTACCAGTGAAGGGATTTAGTCCAGTATTTCCTTTATTTGATACTCACGCTCACATCGAGCACCATCCTCTGCCTTTGAATTTTAATTGCAGCGGCCTCAAAGCTATAATGTATTTATAGATGTTTAAGACTGAATTCATGACAAATACATTACTTGTCTCTTTTTCCTCTTTACAAGAGCAGATTATTATAAGCTAGTCCAGGCTGGTTTAGGGTGGGTAGATAGTATTGCAAGTGTTTAAATTGAGATTGGGGTGACTGCAAGTCCATACAAACTGACAGACTGACCGGCAAGAAAGTTTAAAAGGGGAATATCTCAGACTCTTCACACATATTTTGTAAAACAATTAAAATAATAATATTTCGAATGAGCTTTAAACGTTTTCTGCTAATGTCAGCTAGTATAAATGTGCTTTTATTTATACTAGCTGTACTGTAAAAATGTTACTTAAGGCCCCTTTAAATAATGACTGCTTCACTACACAAGATTACTCCAGATATTAAAGAAGTTACTAGTCAGCCTTTTGTAAGTTCAGAGGGGTTTCTCCGACAAGATACCACAGAAGACAGTAATAGAAAACTAAAAGAATAGGTTCTCAGTAAATTAAAAATCATGAACAGCTGGTGTTATGCACACAGCCTCACACACACTGTGATCAGAGCCATATTATTGGATAATTATTCAGAAGTATTTTAATTGGCCAGTTGTTATGTTCCCAGCTAGATAAGCTGTTAATGTTGGACCCTGTGTCTGGGTTCACTGAGACGAGTCAGGCTAAAGTCCAGCTGACCCAACACCAGGACAGACAGAGCCACGTCAGACACCTGTCCAAGCTGGCCATCTCTTTGGCAGGAGACATCAGCAACACTGTGCAACATTCGGTGAGACTAAAAGGCAACACTTAAACACTTCATTCAGATTGGTTGTGTTTTTTTTTATCACATTGGAAAAAATTGTGGGAACTGACTCTAAGTGCTTTTGATTAACAGACGGGACAAATTAAAGGAAAAACCAGCATACATTGTCTCAGTAAGGTGCTGGTCCACCATGAGCCGGCAGAACAGCTTCAATACCCCTTGGCATAGATTCTATGAGTCTCTCACCATTCTTCCAAAAATATATTCCCTCATTTGGTGTTTTGATGATGGTGGAGGACCCCTCTTGACCTGTGAATGGGGGCAAGGGAGTTCCACCTTTTCTCGTACAATTCTGATCCAAAATAGAGGCCAACCGGGTCTGCTCAGAATTTTTATAGATGCCACAGAGCATAATTGTGAATTGTTTAATTTTATAATGTAGTTCTCTTGTATGGAAGCATCTGCAATCGTTGTTTCTCCAGTCATTAATTCAGGTTTTTCCTTATATCTTTCACCTTTCTGTATAATATACTAATAATCAGTTCATTTCAGTGCATAAAGATCTAGTTGAATTTCACAGTCAGCGTCTTTACAACTTGTCTTTGCTGCCGTCCCAGCATTCCTCAGGCTTTTCGGTGTGGCGCCTCCAGGAGTGTTTACAAAGACTGGAGAGAAGCTGTGTGAACTGGACCGCTGAGGCCAACAGGTGTGAAGAGAACCTCACCAGCAACGTGCACTACTGTGTCTTCAAAGAGGAGATTACAGAGGTGAATCCCTCTCCTATACATGCACGCATGTGCACACAAACATCCACATACACACACGCATGAACACACACACACGCACACACACACTTAAAGGGAGATCAACAATGCAGGCTTTATGTCAAATAATCTATTATTCAACATCATGTGCTCAGTTTATCTGAGGCTTTCATAGTTACTGGGCCATTCCATTGTTTTGCCGGCAGCACAGCATAACTCGGCTGTAGCCGGCTAAATTTAGCTCTCGGAGTGTGATCTTTGTCTCAAGAGGGCCTGCATTCAAAGAAACATTCCCTCCCCCACCATCCTCCTGTCCCTGCCATTTGTCTCATGTCACTCCTGTCAGGAGAGCAGGTCTCTCTCATATCGTCTGTGGAATGACAAGCCAAATAAACAAGCCGTCAATGCCAGCAATCTTGACGTATAAATGGTTAAATCGGCTTGTCATTTGTAGGCCTGTAGGTGGGACACTGGTACATCAGTTAACACGTTTCCCGTTCTATTCGTGTCTACTCTATTTTTAGTCAAACGTACCTCAGCCCCAGCCAGTTTGATTATCCTTTACCTCCATCTAGTGGACAAGGATGTCAGTATGTGTGTGGTTCTGGATTCAGGGGTGTAAACCATATGAATCTAGAGATATTTTCCGCCTTGTGTTGACAGCGCCGGCTGGTTGTAATGGCGTAATGGCGTTTATTGGCACACATTAGGAATCAGTTGAGTGCCGCTGCATTCCTCAGCATTGTTGCAGACCATGTGCATCCCTTTATGGCCACTATCTAATCATTTTCAAATGGATACTTCCAGCAGGATAATGAGCCATGTCACAAAGCACACGTCATCTCAGGCTGGTTCCACAAACATGACATTGACTTCACTTTACTCCAACTGCCCGCACAGTCCCCAGATGTCAATCCAACAAAGCACATTTGGGATGAGATGGAACAAGAGGTTTGCCTGTGTGGCCTTAAAATATGCTGGAATTTCATAATGCTGTCGAGTTTGCATTGACCAAAATTATCCAGCAGATGTGATGGATATTTTTTATCATATTTGTGGTTACATCATGTTTTGGGTATGCTTGTCATTGGCAAGCAGTAACGTGTTTTTGGGCATAATAAAACTGTAACAGAATGGCTTAAGCATTGGCAAAATCCTGGAAAACTTGATTTACTGCTTTTTTCAATATACTCTGGAAGATGAATTCACCTTTCAAATGTATGTATTTTTTAAATATTTTTAATTTATTTCTTCAAAATTCCACTATGACACTTTATTTTCTTTAGATCATTGAAAAAGCATTTAATTTAATTCCACTTTGTAATGCAACGAAATGTAGAAAGGTAGTGGGGGTAGAACATTGTCCAACAGCACTGTAGTCAACACCCTTTCATAAATATGTATGAGTAAACATGATGGCATTTTAACAGCAGGGGCAGTTGCTGCTGTTCATCAGCAGGAGAGAGACACCACTAAATCTGATCATGTTCTCAGACCTAACTCGTAATCTGCTGTAGCATAGCCTAGGTCTAGTGCCCTCAAAAGTCACACTATGCCTGAACTAAACAAATGCATTTTATTATGAAACACATTTAGATTTAGAATATAAGCAACAACAATTGGACTGTTTAAAAAAAATGACGTCTGTATTTTTCTTCTTAATTTCTATTTAGCAAACCAATCCAATCATATAGTCTATCTAAAATATGTGTTGATGTGTATTATATAGTGTCTGTTATTTTTTTGCTTCTATAAAGTTATGAGTGGGTTCAATAATTGCAATGGGACACCCAACTCCAGCTACTTGATCAGATCATCTACTCACCTGGGACAACCAACAACCTTTCTTCTGGAAATTCATGCTGTGTTTTGTCCTTTGGGGTGATTTGACTCTTTCAACCCAATCCACACCTTCCCATCCCTCTTCTTCCCCCTGCCTTTCTCGCTCTCGCTCTCTCCATCTCCCCTCCCTCTTTACCCCACCTCCTCCTCCTCTCTCTCTTTGCGGGCAGTAAAACAGAGACTCCCCATGTACCCAAACCAATACCAGCTAGGAGAAAAGCCAGTAAGATAGAGATAGTTATACAAGCCTCTCAAAATGGGATCTGGATGGCCGGGGGAGGCTGCAGCTGTTCAGGCCTGACACACGAGCTGGCGATTTGGAGACTACACCATTGCAGAAGCCTGTTGGCCAGGACAGAAATGGACCTGCAGTATAAATCACATCTCCAGCCTTAGCCATTAGGCTCACCAGAAGAATCCCCCACTGGCTGAATGTGAATTCAACACTGCCCGGCCACACTCTTCTGTTTTCTTGCCAAGCCTCTTCAGAATAGCCAGCCCTCCTCCAGCATCCTATGCATGTGTCTCATGGTGCTGTTGGATACCACATTTTGAATGTCCTCTTACTGTATTTAAGGGAATTTTGATTTTTATGTCCACACAGAATTATGATAACGATTGCTTAAATACTGTTGTATTTTGATTTGGTTATTATGTTAATAATGTTTTTCTTAATTTCAGCTGAGAGATTCATTCAAGGACCTCAAGAAGAAATTCAACAACTTGAAGTTTAATTATATGAAGAAAAACGACAAGTCAAGGAACCTGAAAGCAATAAAAAATCAAATCCAGCAGATAGAGATTTATGTTGAAAAGTTACAGGTCAGACATATCCTGTTTGCTACCACAATATAGTTGTAAAAATCTAATTTTGTAACTTTATTTTGAGAGTCCCAGTTGAAATCTGTAGATGTTCTATAGATAGTAATATTATCAGCAAACCTTAAACAAACTTTCTGATCATAAGCAACTTATTGCTATGGTTAGGGTTAGGTTAGGGTGAGGTTTAGTGTTTATGTTATGGTTAAGATAAAGTTTAGGGTAAGTAGATAGTTAAATATTACTGATAGATGCTCTACAGATTATCTACTGACTAACAGAAACACTTTTGGGACAAATAAATTGTGATACCTCAGATTTCCCTCAGTCATTGCTAGTGAACTAAACCCTGGATCATTAATTTTGATGTTTGACTGTTTCATTGGAAACTAATTATTTTTCTCATTATCCAGATATTGCAGAAGCGGATTCAGGCATTTACTTTGAAAGTGACGACCAGCACAGACAAGCATCTCATAGGCAGTAGCCCCAGAGAAATAGAGGACGCTGTGAATGAACTGCAGAGACAGCTGGGAGACTTTGACAAGACTGTGGAGGAGTACAGACAGAACCTGGACATGAGCATGAAGCTGCAGCTAGCTATGGAGGAGGTGTGTAATTAGAGATATTTAAGGGAACAAATAATTGATAAAATATATAAATATACATATATATATATATGTGTGTGTGTGTGTGTGTGTGTGTGTGTGTGTGTGTGTGTGTGTAGTCAAATATCATAACGAATCGAAGATATTCTACTTCAACTGTCATTTCAGTATCAGTTTTGGTGTGATGAAGCAAGTGCTACGATTGTGAGAGTAGGGAAGTACTCTTCCCAGTGTAAGACCAGGGAAGCAGTGTCGGTTTTATACAAGCAGTTTGAGAAGTTTGTCTGGCCCACTGTGCCCCAACAAGAGGAGAGGATCAGCCAAATCACAGAACTGGCAGTGCGCCTGCATGGTAAGAAGCAACAACACACACAAGAGATCACCACCCTGAGTTTAGAGCCAGCCTTAGCTTTTTGAAGGATAAGGAAAATGATAACCACATAACTGACTATATATAAGCTGACCAAAAATGCAATGCCAAATGTCCCTCTGGAAGCCCATGACACTGGCATTGAGGACAGAGTCTTTAATTTACAGGTGCTGAGGAGGGAAAGAAGTACATGGAGAAAACTGTCACCAAACACAATGAAATAGTCGAATCCATAAAAGAACTGTGTAATGGACTGATGGATTTGGAGGCTAAACTACAGGTATGGAGAACGTTTATTTTCCTAAGTAATTTGAATGGAAAATGTGTAATAGGTAATTTTTTCTGTGATTTCAGACTGAACCTTGGAAGCAGGAGCCTGAATTAAAAGAGCTGGATAATCTCATACAAGAGAAACAACAACGGCAAACATCTAACCAAAATAAAGAGAAGGCTGAGACATGCCTCCATGAGTCTCTTGATGTGGTATGTTTTTGACAAGTTTTAAGTTTTATTTTGTTCGTTTTACGTTCATAGTGTAAAATCAAATGTGAGTTTCCTTTATTTATTGAATATTGAAATGTATTTTTTAGCAACATGAGTTGAAAGAATCTGGACACACTCCTGAACTTACAATGGGAGGAAACGGTAAAGAGGTACCAATCAAAATGTTAGAAAAGACAAGAAGCAAGAAACCTCTAAGCAAAACTAAGAGCCAGCCAGAAAACAGGTACATTTAACTAATTTCATTTTTTGTTTCTTCCTTTTAAAACAACCGACATTTTGTACGTTATTATTATTTACATTTTTCATTGTGGTATCACAGGCAGCAGGACTATTCAGAGACTAGCAGAATGGAAACTATCACCAGCAGGTCAACAGTGGAGAAAAACTTGTCTTTCTACTCCACACACACCTTCAGCCTGTCCTGTGCACCTCTGGAGAGGAACAGGAAAGTCCATGCGTTCCACCCAGCAGAGATAGAGTCCCTGGGCACACCTCCTCCTCATATTGCCCCTTCCCCAGCCTTTGCTTCAGCTCCCAGTTTCTCTGATATCCAGAGAGAGTTCCAAAAGAAGGAGCGACAAGGCCCTGCTCAGAGGAACTTCCCTGTGTTTCATGCTTCAAACGCTGAGCCGGTTGGTTGTTTTTATGGTTTTTATTTCTATATTTGACTCAAGTATTATTATTATACATTATCATACTTCACTGCTTCTTTTTTTCTGTCCCGAGGACTCATCGATAACGTTTGTGTATGAATAAGGATATTCTTTTTATTTTCAGGGTGGGTATCTCTCCCAAGAAACATCAGGCCAGCTGCCGATCGCAGGTAGTCTGACGGAGGGGAACCTTCAGCGACATAATCTCATGACAGAAGAGTCCCTGTCCAATGATGAATATGAGTGCACGTCCCCTGATGACATCTCCCTCCCGCCACTTTCCGAAACACCAGAGTCTAACATTGTCCAATCAGAGCATGACATGGACCTGGATGGTTTCTGTCTCAGCTCCCAGTCTCACACCATCCATGTCAACCAGTACAGCCACCAGATTCACTCCACACACGACAACGACAACAACAACAGCCAGAGGACCAATGAGCGAACTGAAAATGAACCGTCTCCCATGGGAAGCCTCAACACCAAGTTCAGAGCAGAGTCGTCAACCTTCATCCACAGCCCCCTCACAGTCCCAGCCCCGAGTCTTGTCGCAAACACTCTCTCCAGTATTATGAAAAGCAAGGGGTTCGACAACCTTTCAAACCCCAACCTTTCAATTATCCCAACAGTCGGTCCCCTAGGTTTAAAAGACCGCCACCAGACTGTGTGTTCCGTGCATGAGAGTTCCTTCACAGAGACACGGGAATGTGTGCATGACCCAAGCAGCCCACTGGTCACCGGATGTTCTGCACCCGCTGCCTCCCCCGCTACCGCCACAGCTCGCTCTCTAAACACGCATGCTACCCCACTAACCACAGCAGTTACACGAACAGACCAGGGCCGAGACCCAGACCTCGGCAAGCCCGCAGCCATCAGAGAAGAGATTAGGCTGCCTGTCACCAGCCGGTCTGTGGGGTGTGCCCAAGCAGGCCAGGGCCCTCCTCACTTCTCCAAGCTTCTGTCTAGTTCCACAGTTGTGGAGGGGTCGCCTGTGACCCTGGAGGTGGAAGTCACTGGATTTCCAGAACCTACTTTGACATGGTGGGTAGCTCATAGGCAATAGTTGTAGTTACACACAGGTATTTATTATATCGTAGCATAGTGGCTGATACCTGAAATAGTAATCACCTACATGTCTAAACACCCTTACTGAAAATGTAGACTTTGTTTATGTAAAGCCGAAATTAGTCATGACAGACCTGTTTTTTCACCTTTAATAACATCAAGTAAACAACAATATTTAAGTGAAAAAGAAAATGGATTGTTTCTCAAAAGAGAGTTAATTCTTTGTATGCATAGCCTTTATAATAGGCATTGTAACTGTTTAACTGTTTTCAGTAAGGGCGTGTAGACTGTGCTTTGCCCCTATAAGTACCCTGCTTTGACCCTGATCCAAAGTTCTACACCATGTAGGGAATAGAGGGCCATTTGAGAGACAGACATACTATTGGTGCAAGTCATAAACAGAATAATTGTATTATTTGGGGTTAAACTTTATTTTTATTGTTCATGTTGATCCCATAATGGTCATTGCTTATTCTCCAAGCTAATATTCTCCAAGGATATTCTATTAATCAATTTACAAAGGACAAATCAGGTGGAGAGATGACACAGAGAAAATGTTAAGAAAAAAAAGCGAGAATAATAGTGTCACATATGATGCTCAAGTCATTTTGGTGGATAACATAACAAGTATTTATATCAGTTCATTTGACTAAACTTAGTTGGTGGTTTTTTGACTAATCTTAACTTTAGTTTTTTTAAACACAACGTTGGTACAATGCTTGATTGTTAGTTATTTTTCTTGATAATGAATAATCTAGTTGCTTGGTTTGATTGTGCTTCAGCTCACCCTAAGAATGTGATTTGTTTCTTTAACGTCTTGTGATTGTGTGATGTGTGATAATTCACTTCTTGCTTCAGGTTCAAGAGTGGAGAGAAACTGACCAATGGTGAGAACATAAAACTGTCCCAAAAAGAAGGCAAACATGCATTGTTCATACAGGGGATCACTGAAGCAGATGCAGGCCTGTATGTGTGCCAGGCCATCAATCCAAGCGGCACCCTGTCCTCTTGCGCAACCATTAAGGTGAAAGCAGGTAACAGCAGCAGTCCTAAAAACAACTGCCCTCTTGTCGAGCTGGACTGGCACACTTGTTTTGGCACTCTGTGTTTTCTCCTGTATCTTCTGTACTCACTGCTGTTCTAATGAAATAAAATATATTATATTCCACTTTTTCACCAGACACATTTCCACGTCACCTTTGACTTTGCTCAGTAAAACACTGTCCTCAACCTCATGTATGAAATCTGTGTGGATGCATGGATGTCACATCTGAACTTGATCCCAATGATCGCTACTCTACACGTTAAGAACCAAAACAACATCTGGGTTGTATGAATGTGAGGTTGTGAGGTTCTGAATAAAAGTATTTTATCACAAGCAGCTATATGATGTCAAAACTAAAGTCTAAATGGTAACATTCACTGCATTGAGTCTGTTCTTCCATGACCAAAGACCCACATTGATACAGAGAGGTGTATTAATAAATGCATTAAAAACACATCTAGCAGATGTTTTGATTTCAGTAGTGTATTATGCCCATTCCATAATTGTCTACAATTATAGACTATTGACAGCAATACATTAGATTGTAAAGGTATTTACACACCTTATTTACATTTCACTGATTTGAAAGGTTATCTAAAATGGTGCTGAACTGAATGTTTCTGCTAAAGATATTCAATACCTACTAAACATTTCTAAAGTGAAAGTGTTATAAAAATATTGTTTAATCGCATCTGTCTGGACACTGAATTTACAATTTAGTGTTATATTCTGCTCCTTTGTTACCTAAGAATCATTTTGAATAATATTCTTTGCACTCATCAATTTTCTTTTTTTTTCAAATGTCCCTTAGCTCAGTATAGTTGGTCAGTGATGTACAGCAATATTCAAACCTGGTCTTAGGGCTGTGACTAGACCATTCAGAAACACCACCTCTTGAAAGGTTTTTAAAAACAATTTGTTATTTTCTCACTGGAAAATAAAACTATTCCATGATTGTTTTAAGAAGACTGACGTACAGAGGTACTTTTGTGAACACAGGCAATGATACAATGATACTTGCCAATGAAAAGCATACCCATTAAATGATGCTGCCACTGCAATACTTTACAATATAGAACATTTGACTCTTGTACTGTATTGATCCAAACCTGAAATTTAAAATGCTGGCCTGGCTATCTAAGATTTATTATTATAATTATTTGGAGTAACGAATAACGCAGCTTTCCTTCATTTTTGAAGGTTCATTTTGTAATACAGGCGAGTAATGTGGAGTGAGTGAGATGTTGGTGGCAGCATCATGTTAAGGGTATGCTTGTCACCACATAGGACTGAGGAATTTGTAATAATAAAAATAAATATAGATGTAGCAAAGCTCATGAAAAAGACCTTCCCCAGTCTTTTGAAAATCTAATGAACATTTACAGTATAACATTTTAATCTAAAACATAAAAATTATATGAGGTTTTACAGAGACAATTAAAAACATTGCAATCATTTTAAGTAAAAAGATGCCATTTCTAAGTGGTGTTGAGTTTTACTGAACTATCCAGTCACCGTTCTTTAATCAAATTAAAATATTTTGACAGGTTTGAATGCTGATTTCCAACCAAATTAATTGATCTTCAGCAATTCCAACAAAAACTATGAGTGCCAAATTGTTGGATTATTCTTACAAATGATTCACAGCTGTACTGTCAAGTGGCTTTAACCAAATAATAATGATTGAGTTTGAAGACATGCAATCAATACATCCTCATTTAGCATTTCTTGATACTAGAAGATTTTCTTTAAATTATATTAATATATGAAATAGTAGGTTCTGCAAATTGTAGAGAAAAAACATCAATATCTTAGTAAGATGTATAATTCAAGCACTTCAAGATATAGTTTTCAAATAAAGTATTGCTGCTGTGACCAACAAGTAGTATGTTTTGTTTGTTCACATAAAAAATTCAAGGTAGTTAACTAACAGTATGTTTGGAACTATGTTGACCTCACATTATTTCACTTCACCTTCCCACCCAAAAGTTATAACCACACAAACTACACTGAACTATAACACAAATAACTAACAGAAATGTATAAATGAGTTGCATGGCAAATGGCACTTTATTTTTTATATTGTATGTAAGGAATATGCTTTGCATCATAAGTTTGTTATTTATTTGAGACCACAAACATGAATAACAATGAATAAAAATAATGAAAAATAATCGTACATTTTCCAGACTTTTTATGAATATATCTCATGAATCATCAAATTCCATATACCTGGGTCCATTCCAATTAAGAATGACTGGAAATCTCAGACTTCCTTTGAGACTGTCTGCACAACTCTATGTTGTTACACAATATCTTTTGTCAAGCAGTGGTTCCCCATTCTCAAGTTAACAAGTTGACTGGTTTTCATATCACTAACATTTTACAATCACTCCTCATTTTTGCTGCTTGTTAGGGAGGTGATCATGACCTTCAGCAATGTGAGTTATGGTAATTACATGTGAAATATATTTTGATATATTCCCACACAGCTTTTATTTTGGTAAATGTGTCTGCAGGAACATTATACATCAACTTTTTAAATATCTAGATCAAGGTCCTGTATTATGCAGAATATATCCTGCCAAACATAATTAGATAATGTTATACAGTGCATAAAGTAAATAGGAGTCTTTTGGTCTCCTGACATTTTTGGATTTGCTCCTTGGTTTCTGCCAAAGCCAGAAGATTAAGATATTCTGGTGAGGGATCTTTTCCTGGAGTGTGTCATGTCAGAGACAACCTCTCCACTTGTGATGTAGTTAAGAGACAGTGTTGTTGTAACTTGTAGAGAAAGTCGGGTGATCTTATAATACTTGAAAGGGACATATTAAGGTGAGGGCAGTTAATGATGAGATAGAAAACAATTATCAGGCGCTGGACCTCAAGTTGAATTCCACTTACTGCTTAAAGGCACATGTTGAACAATCGTCAAATTTTGTTGATGTTAAATAAGTACAGAATATTTATTCTACAGAAGTAAACAACTTAAACTGTGCCAAATAAAAAATATATATTTAAAATGATGTAAATAGCATATTTCCAGACAATCAGATGCAAAGCCAAAGTGACATATTTTGGTGTTCTGCAGAAATGTCTGTCATGGTTAAACACAAAAGACTGTTCATCATATAGAAATGTGACTTATCAGCTTCTTTATCCTCTGTGTAAGGACTTGAGTTTTACACATACATGTGTTTTGTGTAAGCACTTTGTCATTGCATAGTCCTTTTGTTTGATATTAAAGCATTTATTATAAATAATGTTCCTATAAATTGTACAATAAATATCTGAAGGATATATTGGACAACGATTTGTAGTGCAGTCAAATTTATTCTTTGTTTTTTAAATATACATTACCTGCCACAAGTATTTCACATCCATAAGTAAACAATGCATGTGTAATTCTTTTTTGTTCTAGTCTTGCTGCAATTGACAATGGAGGTAGTCCAGGACTTCAATGACAAGCACAAACCCACTTTTGATTTGGTCAACAAATGGCAATAGGGATTTTTAAAGTTTAGAAAAAAAATTGGCATTGCTGTAACATGGGATCTAAAAAATGTACCTTATTCAAAAGTACAGGCATTTAAGGCTACATTTTGTTTTAAAAGAAAGGCAGTTGAACCATAGCAGTGACAACATTGCCTGGACAATGTAAGTGACAGGTGTGAGCTTGCATAAAATGGCTTCCTATCTCCCATCATCCACTCTGAGTGGCAGACCAATGAGGATAGCAGATAAACTGATGATGCTGATTTGCCCAGGAGTATAAAAAGTAACACAACCATATTGTCACTTCTGAGCAGTTGGAGCCTTCCCAGCCTTGCCTCGGGTGTAGGGATTGCATAGGGAAAAAACAGAACTACACAGCTACACTGTGTGGTTTTGTTTTTTGGGGGATTCTTTGAGGCTAAACTGTTTTCACATTGGATTTTCCAACAACGTTTCTGGATAAAGAGATTGTTTCTGAAGAGATAAAACTTCTGGGCTTTGCCCCATCAAATCTAGGCACTCTTGTGGATACAAGTAAGTAACTTTAGTTCATTAAACTGACCGGTTCCAGTGTTTGTCAATTAACATTGTGTTAAAATCTTGATATAATTCCCAAAGAATGAGACGTGATTGATGATTAAGAATTAGTGACAAGTGTCTTCAAATATATTATGGTAATAATTTACCATTAATAACATTTTAAAATATATAAACATAAAACTAACAGTTTTCTTTTTCAAGGTTATTTTTATATTGTGCAATGATCTGAGAAGCTCCCAGAATAGCCCCTGATAGCATTAGTATGGTGTCCCAGCTGAGTCGCAATGTCTTTTTAAGGGAATCGGCAGCAGGGCTATCAGTTGCACCTCCAGTTATGTTCCACATGGTGGTTGTCAATCAAGCCTCTTACAGAGTATTTTTAGTCTGCCATTTGTGTTACATGGCTCATCAAGAGTTTACAGTTTTGGATAGTTTTCATACAATATTACAATGTGCTTTCAGGCGATTCTTCAGAAAATTGCTCAGCCAATATATGCATTCTGAACATTGTATTTTGTTGCAGTTTTTTTATTGATGAGTGCTGCCATTGAGATTAATGAAATGACTGGAGATTTCCTGAGGTGTAGAAAGATACTTAACATTGCCAGTGATATATTTCCAGATGATTACGATGGTATATGCAGATGTTCTCTCTGTGGTAGTTTCATTTATAGTGTGTTGGATTCATTAGAAGTAGTTATGTTGTGTTTCATTAAAGCCTAACGAATTTACACTCAATGTTTGCATTTTAGGAATAAAGGTAATGTGAAATTCTTAAACATCTGCTTAGCTCCACTTGGCTACAATGCAACAGTGCTTTGTGGCTCACGCTCATTCATTGAATAATGTTTGTCTGTGTAATTCTGGAATCAAGGCCTGTATTAGAAGTTCAGGCCTTACTGAGTGCTACTGGTTTTACAGGCCCTTAGTATATTAGTTAGCATGTTGGTAGTTGTTGGATACATCCCCTTTATACATTTCTTCACTGGTATATTAATACTTGATTCCAAGTATTATTAATTCATGTGATATCTTATCTAGCTGCTATTTAAAGATGACTTGATGGATTGTGTTCGGTTTAGCTTAAGATCTAAAGCATCTGTTGTATTATGTATTAGTAACCTTTGGTGCGCATAAACCTTACTACAATCTATGCTCAGAGTACCATGGAATAATGACAGTACTTGATGCACTGAACTTATGCGAATACTTACAGTGGCACATAACACTGTAAAGTGTTATCTTGAAATACAACAAAAGGGATGATTTTACTGTAAGTCAATGTTCGTTGATGTGAGTTTGTGTAGACCACATGTCCTGAGTGGCATGTAGTTAGCTTCCAGCTGGTACTGTCTTGTCAGTGAGCTGTCACAGGGAGCTGTGGTCCCGGTGTTTGGCCTAACACCCAGACTGGTGCTATCTGATGGGTCAAGTGACAGGCCACCTTAAGCCAGGTGCTGGTTATAAGTCATTAGACTCTTACTCTGGCTAAAAATACAGTGTTAATTTGATGTAGCATTGAAAGAGAATCAAAATGCGTTGTTTACATATTGGCAGAGCAGTTCTGATATTTATACACTAATTGTTCTTTTGACTAATCAGAAACTATTTTACCAATAATTGTGTAAAAAGAGATCAGAATTGGGCTGCTTGTGTAAATGAGGCCAGAGAAACGTGAAGTAATTTTCATTAATTTGGTAACGTAAAAAGGCTAAAAAGAGTTAAACGTAGAATTAAAATGTATGAACGGCTATGTTTGGAGATTTGGACATAAAACTTTCACTGTAAATGTGTGACTTGAACGTAGAAGAACAGTAAAAAATCAGAAAGAAACATTTATAGTGGATGAGTGGTTTGGTGATGTTGTTTTTTGATGTCTCTCAGGGTGCCGTCCACAATGTCTACACAGGCGCCAACATTTACACAGCCGCTGCAGAGCGTTGTGGCACTAGAGGGTAGTGCTGCAACGTTCGAGGCTCAAGTTAGTGGTAAGGATATTGCTTATGTTCTTATACAGTAAATGTAGTTGAATGTCCAAACATACTGTACATGGTTGGGTTGTGTTGGGTCATTGGCATACAAACACACAACTTTGGCAAAGCAACACTTAATAAATAAATATAATGGCTTGGTTTCCCAGGTACAGATTAATCTCCATTGAAAATGCTCATTAGCTTTGGAATAGGGTTTAATCCATATCTAGGAATCAGTTTTTTAATAATATTGTAGGCCTTCTGTATGTGCCTGAGATCTTATTTTTTTACATTTTCACAGAATTGTACTTGCTTGCTTTGAGTTAAAAATCATTTTCATATTCATCCACATCAGTCAGTTCTGACTAAAATATTTACTTGACCTAAAGGTACTCCAGTTCCTGAGGTGAGCTGGTTCCGTGATGGCCAGGTTCTTTCCGCTGCCGCTCTGCCCGGCGCACAGATCTCGTTCAGCGATGGCCGCGCTGTTCTGATGATCCCCGCTGTGACAGCCGCACACAGTGGAAGATTTTCTGTGAGAGCCACCAATGGCGCTGGACAAGCCACTAGCACCGCTGAACTTCTTGTTACAGGTTAGAGAACCAGATAGTTGTTTTGTCATTTTCACTAGCTAGTAGAGTATTGGTTATTACACTCAGGAGTCCATCTTTGAATGTGTCTATTTAAGGGACACATTCAAAGATGGATTTTTCGCCACTCAATTGTCTATCAGATTCTTTTGATAAAACTTTAGGGTTGTTTATGGGTTTTTAGATATTTCTAGCAAGTCTATGCTTTGGCTTTTCTGAGGTCAAGCTACTGTTGGCCTAATCCGTTAGGAGTTGCCATGAGACAGATTCATGGATACAAATGGTTATTACAAAACTGGGGAAGAAAGAGAAAGGGTGTTACAGGCCTATATACAGTATTTTGTGGTCCACATAAGGACACTGCTCAAAAAAATGAAGGGAACATGCCATCATCACTTAAACTTCTGGGATCTCAATCTGTCCAGTTGAGAAGCATAAGCAGTTATGAATCAGTGTCACCTGCTTTGGTGCAAATGAAGGTGACAATAAGGTGCACCGGAGAGGCAATAGTAAGACAACGCCCAAAAAGAGAATGGTTTTACATGTGGTGAAAATTGCACTCCTTATCCTTCCTGACTGATTCTTCTGTAGTTTTGCGTTTTGCTAGTGGCCTTGTCACTACTGGTAGCATGAGGCGGTACCTACAGTCAATTCAGGTTGCACAGGTATTCCAGCTCCTCCAGGATGGCACAGCCATATGTGCCGACACAAGAAGGCTGTATTTCCCAGAACAGTCAAGACCAAGGAGGAAATACTGTACAAGGAAAAAGGCCATTACATCAGGAGAGCTGGACAGGGACATGGAACAGCTTAAATCCAGCAGCAGGAACGGTAACTGCTCCTATGTGATTGGAGGAAAAGCGGAAGCACGACCAGAGCCCTACAAAATGACTTCCAGGGAGTTACTGGTGTGCATGTTTCTGACCAAACGGTCAGAAACAAACTCTATGAAGGTGACATGAGGGCCCAACGGCCTCTAGCAGGACCTGTGTTCACAGCCCAGCAATGTGCAGGTTGACACTATGCGCATGTGACAGATGTGAACGAGTCTAGAGACACCGTGGTGAACGTTATGCAGGCTGAAACATCATCCAGCATGACCGGTTAGGTTGTAGGTCACTGATGTTCTGGTGTTGCATATCCTTGGAGGTTTGCACAGACCTCCACATGCTAGCAAACAGTACCCTGACTGCTGTTGGGTACCAGGATGAAATCCTCAGACACATCGTCAGAACTTCTGGTTCAGGACAAGGCCTGGCCTCATGTGACCAGAGTGTGTAGGTCGTTTCTGGATGACGAAGGCATTGATGCCATTGACTGGCCCTCTCGTTCCCCAGACCTGAATCCAATTGAGAACCTCTGGGATTTTATGTATCGGTGCATCCGATGCCACCAAGTAGCACCACAGACTGTCCAAGAGCTCACCGATGCCCTGGTCCAGGTCTGGGAGAAGATCCCCCAGGACACCATCCACAGGCTCATTAGTACCATGCCCAGACATTGTATGGAGTGCAAACATGCATCTGGGGTCATACACACTACTGAGTCACATTATGAGATGCTTGATGAAATTCACGCAAGTTAGAACAGTCTGTGATTTCAACTGTTTACTTAGATTTTCGGTGTGAGTTTGCATCCAGTCCTCAATCTGTTGGTGATTTGGTTCTCATCAAATAACAGTGTAGCCAACAGTACGATTTTGATGTTTAATATATTTTGTACATCAAGACCTGGTGTGTGATTTAGGTGTGACCCAAAAAATGATGAGCTACATACACGTATAGTTAATCAACTTTTTCATTTGAAAAGCGAACGGTCTAAATGCTTTTATCATGTTACAGTTGCTTCGGTCTCCTGCAACGGACATTGAAATTCACCTCCACCAATTATTATATTATTTCCAACCATAAGACTTATATTTCATTTTCTTTTATAATTACAGCTGAGACCGCGCCACCTAACTTTATTCAGAGACTTCAGAGTTTAACCGTGAGACAAGGAAGCCAAGTGAGGCTGGATGTCCGTGTGACAGGAATCCCTACACCTGTGGTAAAGTTCTACAGAGAAGGGGCTGAGATTCAGAGTTCTGCCGACTTTCAGATTGTTCAAGAAGGAGACCTTTATAGTTTGTTGATTGCCGAAGCCTTCCCAGAGGATTCAGGAACTTACTCCGTAAATGCTTCAAACAGCAGTGGAAGGGCTACCTCCACTGCTGAACTGCTAGTTCAAGGTAAGATAACGATTTCAGAATCAATCAAATCGATGTTATGACTTAAGTTTTTTTTTATCCGCCATTGATTGTTAATTGCGGTCATGCTTTCATAAAACAAAATAAAACAAGACTATTGCTGTATCAATGTTGTATTTCGCATTGCGGTTTTGTGTTAGTCTAGTGCTAAACCTTTTTCTGAAAGTAACCGTTTGTATTTGTATCTGGCCAGGTGAAGAAGCTGTGCCCACCAAGAAAGTAAAAACCGTCGTGTCAGCCTCCTCCCAGATGACTTCCTCTCAGAGTCGTCAGACCAGAGTGGAGTCAAGGGCAAGTATACATCTGTCTGTCTGTTGAAGCTAACTTTCATCTGTCAGTGGTATTAACTTTCATGTTACTTTTGTTTTTTTCAGAGTATGGAGGCTCATTTTGAATCGTCATCCATGCAAATGCATGTTGAAGGTGGTTTAGTGAGCCACCTTGCACACAAGACACCTCCACGTGTGCCCCCTAAGCCAACCTCAACCTCCAAGTCCCCAACACCACCATCTCTTGCCGCCAAGGTGGCAGGGGGGCGTCATCAATCACCATCACCTGTGAGACATGTCAAGGCACCTACTCCAGCACCTGTCAGGTAAAACACTTCCCTTTCCTACACTGATATGT
The DNA here is from genome assembly GCA_016801105.1 of Esox niger. Taxonomy (NCBI): domain Eukaryota; kingdom Metazoa; phylum Chordata; class Actinopteri; order Esociformes; family Esocidae; genus Esox; species Esox niger. Next base: position 81,038 of record JACXGJ010000762.1, on the reverse strand, counting down.
GTTTCATACCAAGTATATAAACAATGACAATCTTTAACATTGTTCTATTTTCTCTGTTTAATGCAGGCCTGTTTCACCTTCCTCTAGACTGTCAGTGTCCCCAATCAGACCAGTTAAATCCCCACTGACCACACACAAACAGGCAGCCCATGGCCCAGATGTCCTCCCACCATGGAAGCAGGGGGACTTCTTGGAAGGTTCCAGCCGCTACTCTAGCAGCATGACTTCTAGTGCCACCCATGCCCAGACTTCCATGTCTACCACCCAGGTTCACATGCAGCAGCAATGGGAGGGCTCTTATGGAATGCAAAAAACTGGTGCCGCTGTATCTGGTCTCACTGTTAAAGAGGTAAGGAAACTCCTATTTGATGCCCCTCGATTAACTCTCTCTGTTGCAGAGCCAACTTGTGGCAATTTCGTGTATGTACATGAGCGTTATTAAGGAATTTGAGATTGTGAACTGCTTTGATTCGCTGATTCACTGTCTTTTTGAGGAAGCAGGCTTACATCAGTTTAAATATGTTGTCCAAAGAACTACCTGGATGTATTTTTGGCTCTGACATGGCTTATCAGTTTATGAGACCACTCTCCCTGTCATGACTGCAGCTATTCCAGATTGCATTTACTTTTACTGTGATAGTGACGCTTGCAGCCAGTCGATGCAAATTCTAATCTCTTTGGATCTTAACGCTACTAATTTATGCCAGGAGGCGCAGCATGAGATGGATGATAAAGTGATTGCTGTAGCTACTGTGGTGGCAGCAGTGGACCACGCTCGCAGTCGCAAGTCTGCTGGTTTTACACCAGAGCCGGCGCCAATGCCAGAGCCTCTGGTCACACCCAGTACAGAGCCACAGATATCTTCTAGCACCTCTGCTACTGTGGAGTTAATGTCTACTACCAGGGAACAGGTAGTTCATTACTGAATGAAGTACAATGCTGTCGTCCCTCCCTTCACTTCCATTATTTCTAGCTTGACCTTTTTTTCTTGTCACCACGTAACATGTTCCCTTAAAAACAGACGGTTTGCCATTGTGAGTAGGGGACATTTCACCTTTCTCACATATTTTACCTCACAACCATTCATGTGTGTTTCTGTCACTTTCCCTGTGGTTCATTTTTCCACATCTCTGTGATAATGCTGAGATCCCCCATAATGTCATGATTGTCAATGTTTTTTGCTCATATTATGATTATTTATTCACCTATTGTAAACTGTGCGGTTCAATTCTGAATGCTGATTAGCATTAGAAAATAGACAGATCTAAATTAGAAGATTGTGGTCTACTATTTGATCTTCTAACTGGTTGGTGGTAGAGTGTAGTAATCTCTGTGGTTTGTGGTACCTGGCCAGTATATATCCATGGCTGTATTCCGGAAATGCTTGTTGAATTGTGCCTGTGAATCTTCCTTATCTGTGGTATACTGACCATATACCGCACCCCATCAAGCCTTAATGGTAAAATGTAGTACTCTCCTTCCCCTAGGCCATATTCATAATATACAGTAGATGATGCCACACTACTTTTTAGCTGCTGTATCACTCGCCATTTCTCTGCAGTTACGGCTGTGATTTCTGTATGCATTTTAAGCCCCAAAATGTGTTCAGCGTGTTTCTTATTGCACAAGTCTGTTCAGTAGAAACCTGGTAATTCAATTGAGCACATGCATGATCCATTTTCACTATTGCACAATCAATTTAGACGAACACGATTCCATTCTTTAATTCTATTTCCATATAACATATCAACGTTTGTTTTGTATGCAGTTGTATGGAATATATCCAGCCTTTGATCAGAATTTGAATCGGTTGGTTTTTGAAGTGACTTCTGCCATGGATTATATGTAGGATATCTATGTGCCAGATAACACTGATTGCTTGTTGTCTCAAAGGTTGAGGGTGGGAAAAAAGCGGAGGCAAAGGCTACTGTGGTTGCTGCTGTCGACCAAGCACGTGTTCGGAAGCCAGTGCATGCTGAAGAGGAAGCCTTTGAATCAGATTTCAAACAGCAAACAATGCTCGCAGCTACTGGGCAGTACGTCACAATGAAAACCGAGGCTGTGCATAGACCACCTGTGAAGGTGCCAATAATACCACCGATGGCAATTAAAACAACATTCGATGAGCAGAGCATTCATGTTGACCAGGTTTGCTGTGTTTTAAATATGAAAAGATGCTGACTGCTATTTGTTCTCAGCAAACGTTATTATTATTATTATTATTATTCCGATTTCTGTATTGAGTTTATTGTTCTCACTCTTATCACACTTTGTTGGTTACTTTAGATACAAAGAAGTGCAGAAACTTCTATCGCCCACAAGGATACTGCTTTTGCACCATACCAATTACATGTGGATGCTGCCCCTGCGCCATCCCCAGTTACACTCATGGATAGTGCCCTTCAACCATCCCCAATTCCACATTTCACAGTTTCAAAAATTACTGTCCCTAAACCTGACCATAGCTCTGAGGTAAGCATATCTAAAATCAGGCAAGCAGTGGTACGCAATAGTTGTGGTATGGATCGAAATACTGTCAAGTAAAAGCATTCGTATTTTCACTCATTATTTTTTAATACTGCTATTAATCAACTATATCTTAATTATTTAGAAGTACCTGCTTGTCTTCCAACTGTTGATCTGTAATTGATGCTTATCTCCATAGTTTTTGTTACACCACATAGGATCTTATGAGACCTTTAAATCCTAACCTACTCAATCTGCACTACTGTCTTGTGTAATGTAAATTGAATAAATATTAATTCACAATAACTTCATTTTACCTCTCATCTTAGGACATTCCATCAAAATTCACTCTTTGAAATCACCAAAGTTTCTGAAAATATTTCCAGTGAATGCCCATTTCAAACATATTCACATTCATCCATTCCATTTCATGTTTAAGAGATCATCCTTAACAAAGCAGACAATATCATAATGTATTGTTCTGATTTGTGATGATAACGCTATTCTCCATTGATTGGTCAGGTTTCAATAGCAGGTTCTGCTATTGCCACACTGCAGAAAGAGTTATCCTCTACCACTGCACATGCTGCTCAAAAGATCATCAAGCCCGTCAAGCCCCCATCTCCTAGTCTCCACCGTAAGGTTGTGGGAGTGACACCAGAACCAACCCCGTCGCCCTTTAAAGATATTGCCGACAGATACCAGACACATTTCGACACTCAGTTACAGACTCAAATAGGTGCTGAGTTAACAAGGGGAAAGGAGCAAATGTATGAAGTGTTTGAAACAAAGGTTTGTAGTCCAGAGTTTTGCGCCCTCCACCGTAACAGTGTGTCAAGTCTAACCTCACTAAGTGGTATTGGTTCATATCTTCACCATAACCCTGAAGACACGACACATTTGGATTGTTTCAGAACCCGTGTGTCTCACGAAGAAAATACACCACCCTCTTCGCTTCAGTTTACTGAATCTAAATGTGTTTGTTCCCAAGCTGTTGTCACAACTCTTGTCCCTGAGAATCATTCTTAACATTTGTAACAGTCATCCATCTTTCAACCCTGTTAAAGTCATATTAAGTTTGTCAAATTTGACTATGATTTATTTTGTCCTACTCTGCATTTTTCATAGACTTTTGAAGTTGCAGCAGAAAAGGCAGTTGTGCCACCTACTCTTGTAGCTGTAAGTATTTAACCAGTGACTCTACTTGCATATTCAGCAATGCATTCAATCTCCGTACTTTTGAAGATGTCAGCAGGTTGGTAAAACAATTTTATTTTCAGGCCTTGAAGAACATGACTGTGACTGAGGGGGAATCTGTGACACTGGAATGCCAGATCACTGGTCACCCTGCCCCTGGCATCATGTGGTTCAGAGAAGACTACAGAATTGAGAGCTCCATTGACTTCCAGATCACATATGAAAGTGGATGGGCCCGTCTTGTCATCCGTGAGGCTTTCGCAGAAGACAGTGGTCGCTTCACTTGTACTGCTACTAGCGAGGCTGGAACAATCAGCACATCCTGCTACCTACTTGTCAAAGGTAAACAAGTAGTTTAGTTTTGAACATTTCTGTTTGCAACACTTGTTGAGGCTGAGGTTGAATACTGCTGGAGGGTTTGAGGAATGTATGGTTTCAATATATGTATACATTTCTTCCTTTTAGTAACCGATGAGATTGAGACCCGAGAAGAAATGACACAACAACAGACTGTGTTTGACCTTACTGCTCAAGAGAAAATGTGAGTGACTGCTTTACACCAGTATTTTATACCATGTTTATAATGATACTGAACTCTTCCCTCGTTGTGTTTTGCAAATGGAGATGAAAATGTGGGATCTTGTTTGCCTTATTTAGCATATATTTTCAATATCCATCAAGGTTTACTGTTGAATCAAAGGAGATCAAGTTGGAGGCGAGTTCCGCCCCCACAGGTTCCCCTGCAGATACTGCAGCAGCAGCTCCCTTCTTTGTCAAGAAGCCAACTATACAGAAGTTGGTGGAAGGCGGAGGTGTTGTCTTTGAGTGTCAGATCGGAGGAAACCCCAAGCCTCACATTATCTGGAAGAAAAGTGGAGTGCCCCTTACTACTGGATACAGGTAAATGTAAAGCATGTCTGGTTGCCACTATTTGGAATTGTGTTATCGTGTCTACTAATAATACATTATAATTTAATCCATCAGATATAAAGTTCACTACAACAAGGAGAGTGGAGTGTGTAAATTGGAGATTTCTATGACATTTGCTGATGATGCTGGAGAGTACTCCATCTCTGCCAAGAACACGCATGGAGAAGCATCTGCTTCAGCTGCTCTGTTGGAGGAAGGTCAGTTTTTTCAGTCACACTTTTAAATGAATGGCCTACAAACCATGTTCCTTTGGCATAGGTTTAAAATATTGTAGGGTACATCCTCATTGGTACCCTATTCACTACATACAGTAGCGCCCTATTTAGGGAATTGTGTGACATTTGAGACACTCGTTGGCTTTGTCTGTGAAACCAGACCGTGATGTTTTAACTTATATTTTGTTTGCAGGGGAATATGAAGAATACATGAAGAAACATGAAATGATGTATAAGACTGAAGTGACTACAGTGGTGCAGGCAGATATGCCTCCTGTTGTTGTGAGCGAGTTCGATGAAGAACAGATGTATATGCAGAGGAGAATGGTACAGCAAGCACAGATGCAAAGCTTTGTCTCAACGCAGGTATTTGGATGAATAAGAAAACTAATAAGCTAACCTGGTGTCATGCCATTAGAGTACAACAAGGAGTGGGGTGTCAGCACAAGTAGACCTATACTACCAGTAAACCATTATTGTGACATTATGGTGTTTTAATTTGTTCTCAGCCACTTTGTTGCAATGTCTCAAACCCTTTACAGGAACTCCAGATTTCTTCATTTGAGGAGAGGATCATCCATGAGATTGAAATTCGCATCATGCAGATTACATACCAACAAATTGTGACGGAGGATCGGGAAGAAATGGTGACTTGTGCAGATCACGAGGCTGTACAGTCAGCCTTTTCTACTCCAGTTAAAAACTACAGGATCATGGAAGGAATGGGCGTTACTTTCCATTGCAAAATGGCAGGAATTCCACTTCCCAAGGTACATTTTAATCTTCATTCACTTTGTATAAAATCTTGGACTGCAGCTTTTATATTTATAATATTTTTCTTGTCTTTCAAAAGGTCGCATGGTACAAAGATGGCAAGCGCATCCATCATGGTGGCCGTTACCAGATGGAATATCTTCAGGATGGTAGAGCCAGCCTGCGTCTCCCTGTGGTTCTGCCAGAGGATGAGGGCATTTACACAGCTTTAGCTAGCAACATAAAGGGCAACTCTGTGAGCTCTGGAAAACTATACGTGGTGGCCACTGCAGGAGCTCAGAGTTACACACCAGAACCACAGGCAATGCAGAGAATTAGGTAGGATTTCATTCACCACATGAAGTATATTTGTAGGTAGGATTAAATTGTTTTATTTATATTTATTACAAAATAGCCATAACATCTTGCCAGGTATAGTGATTGATTTTGGGTTTTCAGGTCCCAGTCCCCAAGATCTCTCAGCCGGTCTCCCGGACGCTCAACAAGTCGTTCTCCTGCTCGCTCTCCTGCCCGAAGGCTGGATGATACTGATGAGAGTCAGCTGGAGAGACTGTACAAGCCTGTGTTTGTTTTGAAGCCACAATCATTCAGGTGCGCTGAAGGGCAGACTGCCAGATTTGACCTGAAAGTAGTTGGAAGACCCATGCCTGACACCTTCTGGTTCCACAATGGTAAGTGATTTGAAAATGTGTTTTCTCTTCAAGCATAACACATCCATCTAACAGGTCTCATTAAAATCATCCATTTATTCCTGTCTTTGTTATTTTCTTTTCAGGACAACAAATTGTGAATGATTACACACACAAGATAGTGGTGAAGGAAGATGGAACTCAGTCACTGATTGTGGTTCCTGCCCTGCCCCATGATTCTGGGGAGTGGACTGTAGTTGCTCAAAACAGAGCTGGAAAAAGCTCTGTGTCCATAACACTTACAGTTGATGGTGAGATATTTGTCTTGCATGTAGGATTCTCTTCTCTCATTGTGAAGCTCAAAAGAAATAATCATTCGTAATCGGAACATCATATACCATCGATGTCTTCATTTAACTTAATCTATTTACAGCCAAAGAAAACCTGCTACGGCCTCAATTTATTGAGAAACTGAAGAATGTTAGTGTGAAGAAAGGCACCCTGGTTGAGCTGGCCGTCAAAGCCATCGGAAACCCCCTGCCTGACATTGTTTGGCTAAAAAACAGTGACATCATCTCCCCGCAGAAGCACCCAAATATCAAGTGAGTATTTTGCCCCTTCTGCTATAACAGTGTGCACTGTCCTGTCCTGTCCTAATCATATGCATATTTGTTACCGTTCTATTACTGTACATAGTTATGCTTAATGCTGTTTTACTAAGAGAGGTGTCTGTTATAGGATTGAGGGCACTAAAGGAGAAGCCAGATTCAAGATCCCTCAGTCAGTGAGCACTGATAGTGCCTGGTACACAGCCACAGCCATTAACAAAGCTGGAAGAGATACGACTCGCTGCAGGGTCAACATCGAGGTGGATGCTGCTGCACCCGAACCAGAGAGAAGACTCATTATCACCAAGGGAATTTACAAGGCCAAGGACATAGCAGCTCCAGAGCTGGAACCCCTACATCTCCGTTATGGTCAGGAGCAATGGGAGGAAGGTGACCTATATGACAAAGAAAAGCAGCAGAAACCACAGTTCAAGAAGAAGTTGACTTCCGTCAGGTTGAAGCGTTTTGGTCCTGTCCATTTTGAATGCAGGTTGACCCCTATTGGGGACCCAACTATGGTGGTTGAGTGGTTGCATGATGGAAAACCCCTGGCGGCTGCTAACAGATTGCGCATGGTAAATGAATTTGGCTATTGTAGTCTTGACTATGAAGTCGCCTATGCCAGAGACAGTGGCGTCATCACCTGCAGAGCCACTAACAAGTTTGGTGCCGATCAGACCTCAGCTACACTCATTGTAAAGGATGAGAAGAGTCTGGTTGAGGAGACCCAGTTACCTGAGGGCAGGAGGGAAATACACAGAATTGATGAGATGGAGCGTATTGCTCATGAGGGAGGTCCTTCTGGAGTCACTGGAGATGATTATTCAGAGAAGTCAAAACCTGAAATTGTCCTTCTTCCTGAGGCAACAAGAGTGCTAGAAGGTGACATTGCAAGGTTCCGTTGCAGGGTGATTGGTTATCCTACGCCTAAAGTCAACTGGTACCTAAATGGCCAGCTCATTCGCAAGAGCAAGAGAATGAGACTTCGCTATGATGGCATTTACTACTTAGAGATTATTGATACGAAGTCATATGATGCAGGTGATGTCAAAGTGGTAGCAGAGAACCCAGAGGGCACTGCTGAGCATATGGTGAAGCTGGAGATCAAACAGAAAGAGGACTTCAGGTCTGTGCTCCGTCGCATCCCTGAAGCAAAGGCATATGACACTACTGACCATGGGAGGGTTGGCTTTGAAGTTGTAAAGGTCGAAAGGCCTTCTGAGGCCCAGCCAAAGGAAGTGGTCAAGCTGAGAAAGACTGAACGAGTAATCCATGAGAAGTCCACAGAGGAGACAGATGAGTTGAAGAGCAAATTTAAGCGCAGGACTGAAGAAGGTTATTATGAGGCCATCACTGCTGTGGAGCTTAAATCCAAAAGAAAGGATGAGTCCTATGAAGATATGCTTAGGAAGAGGAAAGAAGAACTGCTTCATCACATGAAAGAGTTGTCTGAGGCTGAGAAGAAGAAAGAGTTGGAGGAGGGAAAACTCACCATCCCCATAATCAAACCAGAAAGAGTACAGCTCTCTCCAAGCATGGAAGCCCCAAGGATCTTGGAACGCATAGCAAGCCAGACTGTGTCCCAGACCGATGAAGTTCGCTTCAGAGTCAGAGTTGTTGGCAAACCAGAACCTGAGTGCCAGTGGTTCAAGAATGGAATCCTGCTGGAGAAGACAGATCGTATTTACTGGTACTGGCCTGAAGACCATTTATGTGAATTGGTGATCAGAGATGTTACAGCAGAAGACTCTGCTAGCATTATGGTCAAAGCTGTGAACATTGCGGGAGAGACTTCAAGCCATGCATTCCTGCTGGTGCAAGGTATATTATCTATATGAATGCACATGAAACTTGTTTTCTAAACAGTTTGTCTTGCTTGCAATTTTGCATATTCAATTCTACATAATTGTTTTATGCTAAATATTAATTTGTGTTATGTGTATTTCATTACAGCCACGCAAGTTATTAGCTTTACTCAACAGCTAGAGGACGTGGAAGCTAAAGAGAAGGACACCATGGCAACGTTTGAATGTGAAACAAATGAGCCTTTTGTCAAAGTCAAATGGCTGAAGAACAATGCAGAGATTTTCCCTGGCGACAAATACAGGATGCACTCAGACAGAAAGGTTCATTTCCTGTCTGTACTGGTCATCGACATGAAGGATGATGCAGAGTACACCTGTGCTGTTGTTGAAAATGACCACATCAGGTCAACTGCCAGACTGAATGTTGAAGGTTGGCAGATTTTAAATTTGAACATTGTTGGTATACTTTTACTTAAAGACACTGTAAAACATTTATATTTAAACGATTGTCGTTGTGCAGGAGCTCCACTGTCAATTGTGAAGATGCTGGAGAACATTGAGGTGCCTGAGACCTACTCTGGGGAGTTTGAGGTTGAATTGTCTCGAGAGGATGCTGAAGGTACATGGTACTTCAATAACAAGGAAATTACTACCAGCAGCAAATATGTTACCTCTTCTCGTCGTGGACGCCATACCTTGTCTGTCAAAGATGTCAAGAAGGAAGATCAGGGAAAATATACGTTCAAAGTTGCTGACCTGCAGACCAGCGCTTCCCTCAAGATGAAACGTGGGTACCTTCATTGTGAATATGATTAGGTATCATGCAAAACAATGTCTCTTAACACTTGGTATTTCATTTGCAAACAATCTGTTTTTTTCCAGTGCGCCCTGTGACACTGATGCAAGGCCTCACTGATCTGACGATCTGTGAGGGTGATATTGCTCAGTTAGAAGTGCGATTCTCTCAGGAAAACGTTGAGGGGACATGGATGAAGAATGGCCAAGCCATCTCTGCTACAGATCGAATACACATTGTTATTGACAAACTGGTACACAAGCTCCTTGTTGAAAATGTGAGCAGTGAAGATGCTGGAACATACTCTTTTGTTGTCCCAGCTCAAGATATCTCCACCTCTGGGAAGTTGAACATTCAAAGTAAGCAATTTGTGTGTTTTGGATAGATTATAATGCTATATAGCGAGGTCATTATTTATTAAAAATATTTTTCTTTTCTTTTTTTACAGCAATTGATATTTTGATCCCACTCACTGATGTTACTGCAGTAGAGGGTACAAAAGTTGTCATGGAGGCTAAAATCTCTGCTGCTGATGTTACCTCTGTGAAATGGTACCACAATGACAAGATTTTGATGTCCAGTGAGAGAATCCAGATGATTGCAAAGGGATCCAAACAGCGGCTGGTGTTCCACAGAGCCTTTGCCTCTGATGAGGGAACCTACAAGCTATGTGTTGGAAAAGTTGACTGTAGCTGTAAACTGACTATTGAAAGTATGTTGTCTTTCTTTACTGTTCCAGATTTATTCAGACCTTGTTTATACAGATCCTATTGTTTATACAGAGCCTATTTTCTTGTTTTTACAGAAATTCATATTGTCAAGCATATGGAGGATCAAGTTTGCACTGAGACCCAGAATATAACATTTAAAGTTGAGGTTTCCCATCCTGGTATTTCTGCTATTTGGACCTTTAAGAACCAACAACTCAAAGCTGGACCAAAGTACAGGATTGAGGCCAAGGGCAAAAATCACAGCCTGACCGTCATTAATACCATGAAGGATGAAGAGGGGCAATACACATTTGCTGCTGGTGAACAGACATCCAGTGCTAAGATTACTGTGTCTGGTATGTTTAACGTCAGACTTGCCTCCATTATTAAAAATGTATTGATGTCTTTTGTCCTGTCTAAAGCTGGTCTGTTGAGTTATAACTGATAATTTCCTTGTAGTGTATTACTGTAAGTCCACATTTTGGTTCTGTTTCACCTTTTTGGCTTTTTAAGTAGCTATGTATAACTCAATAATTTTCCCATCTTGCCAGGTGGTGCCATAAACAGACCACTCCAGGACTTAACTGTTGCTGAATCTCAGACAGCTGAACTGGAATGCGAAGTGGCTAACCCAGCTGCTGAGGGCAAGTGGCTGAAGGATGGACAACATGTGGAGTTCAGTGATAATGTCAAACATGTGGAAGATGGAGCTGTCCGACGTCTTGTTATTGTCATTACTAGACCCCAGGACATTGGTGAATACACCTACCAAGTTGCAAACTCGAAGACCACAGCCAACCTGAAAGTTGAGGGTAGGTATTACATTCAGAGCCGGCATTTGTTAGTTTTTTTACTGGTTGATATGTAATTGTTTAATGCTTTCTATATGACTGCTGTTATGTAATATAATTTTTTTTTATAGCTGTAAAAGTCAAGAAGACCCTTAAGAACCAAACTGTCACTGAGACACAGGAGGCAGTGTTCAGTCTGGAGCTTAGCCATGAGAATGTGAAGGGATCACAATGGATTAAGAATGGTGTAGAAATCCAACCTAGTGACAAATATGAAATAACAGTTGATGGCATGATCCACAACTTGAAGATTAAGAACTGTGACCCACGTGATGAATCAGTTTATGGCTTCAAACTTGGAAAGCTATCTGCCAGTGCCAGACTGAATGTGGAGAGTAAGTGAATATTTTAACAAATCAATGTACTGTATACTGTAATTAACCTTTGACGTTTCTAACTCATATATCTTTTATCAGCAATAAAGATCGTAAAGAAGCCGAAAGATGTGACTTCACTGTTGGAAGCCACTGCCTCTTTTGAGCTGAGTCTGTCTCATGACGATATCCCTATCAAATGGATGTTCAATAACAAGGAGATTAAACCAAGTGAAAATGTTAAAATTATGTCTGAGAGGAAAGCACACAAGCTGATCATCCAGAATGTGATGACTGACAACCAAGGAGAGTATACTGCTGTGGTTGGAAACCTGCAATGCAGTGCATCTTTATATGTTGAAGGTTGGTAATGAGTTTGTGATTAGCAGACTAGAGAACTAGACACATGATCGCTCAGATGCCCCCTTTTACTTATGTTAATTTAACCTGATTTTTCCAGCTCTTCGTGTCACAAAACCCATGAAGAACATTGAAGTCCCAGAGACTCAGGTGGCCACATTTGAATGTGAAGTTTCCCATTTCAACATCCCATCCACCTGGCTGAAAAATGGAGTGGAGATCGAAATGAGTGAAAAGTTCAGGATTGTTGTTCAGGGCAAACTTCACCAGCTCAAGATCATGAACACCAGCAGAGAAGACTCTGCAGAATACACCTTTGTTTGTGGAAATGACAGAGTATCTGCCACTTTGACCGTCAACAGTGAGTTTGCTTTGCATTATCAGTGAAGTCATCCATTATCTTACTTTCCGAATATACCATAACATTTTACTTTTTTCCATAGCCATTTTGATCACTGACATGCTGAAAGACCTCAATGCACAGGAGAAAGACACCATCACATTTGAAGTGAATGTCAACTACGAGGGCATTACCTACAAATGGCTCAAAAATGGTGTTGAGATTCGCTCCAGCGACAGATGCCAGATACGTACCAAACAGCTCACTCACTCGCTTACTATCCGCAATGTTCATTTTGGGGATAGTGCAGAATACATGTTTGTGGCTGGTTCAGCTGCATCGTCTGCTAAGCTTTATGTTGATGGTAAGTTATTGTTATTATTACTCCAAAAATGTATGATAGTTTCCTTGTTTGGTCCACATTGATCTTATTTCCCTCTTTGATTTCTAGCTCGTGTTATTGAATTCACCAAGCATATCAAAGATATCAAGATCACAGAGAAAAAGAGGGCCACTTTTGAATGTGAGATCTCAGAGCCTAATGTTCCGGTGATGTGGATGAAAGATGGACAGGAGCTGGAAATGTCTGATAGGTAAATCTCATTACAAGGCAGTCGACTTGATGAAGATACTATTAAGTATCAAAGAAAAACAATCATCACCATTTATTAAAATGTTTAACCATTCTCTATGTATCTCCAAATACCTTTACAGATACATTGTATCTACTGAGAAATTTATGCAGCGCCTGATGATCCAGTCAGTTCGCATGTCTGATGCTGGAGAATATTCTGTAGTTGCTGGTTCAAGCGTATCTAAAGCTCATCTCACTGTGGAGGGCCGTGATGTCCGTATCACAGAACCTGAGGAGAAGAAAATTACGGTGAATATGAATGAGATTTTATTTTCTATGGACCAACCAACCCTTATTTCTAATTTTAAACATTATTCATATCATTGTTCATTTTTAGGTTGTTGAAAAACAACGAACAACATTTGAGTTTGAAGTCAACGAGGATGACATTGAAGGTCGCTGGCTGAAGAATGGCGTGGAGATCCAGTTTTCTGTTGAGCAGAGGTTTAGCTATGTTTGCATTAGAAAGCTTCATCGTCTCACCATCACTGAGACATACAGAAGTGATGCAGGAGAATACACCTTCATTGCCGGCAGAAACAGGAGTGTTGTGACACTTCACGTCAACAGTAAGCCAAACATCATGATATTGGTTTATAGGAATATTTTGTTGAAATTACACCACAATATCTTCAAATTTAAATCCAGTGAATTGATAAATTCCAGTGATTTGATAAGTGGTTCCACACTTTTGACTGGTACTGTTAATGTAGAAGATACATTGTATCAGGTATCATTTAATTTTTTTTAAATGGATTGAGAGTAATGATGACAATCATCCTTTCTTAGTTTCAACTTTCCTGGTTAAAAGTTTACTCTGTTTTTATTTATTTATTTAGTCCCTGAACCACCTCAGATCATCCGCCAGATGCAGCCTCTGTCTGTGGCGTCTGGCAAACCTGCTCGATTCTCTGTGGAAGTGACTGGCATCCCCCAGCCTCAGGTGTTGTGGTACAAGAATTCGCAGGCTCTGTCTCCTGGCTTCAAGTGCAAGTTCCTTAGTGAAGGAAACGAGTACACTCTGCTTCTCATTGAAGTGTTTCCAGAGGACGCAGCAGTCTACAAGTGTGAAGCTAAGAATGAAGTCGGTGTTGCCACCAGTTCAGCTTCCCTGAATGTTGAAGGTAAATGCATTGACATCCTATTAAAGTAATTCCTTATGCTATGAATAACTATTTATTTTTGTCATTATAACACCAAAACATATTAGCACAATTCTGATAAAAAATAAAACATAAAATGTTTTTTACAGTATGCCATTTTGATTAGTGCCATGCATTCCATATACTATTTTAGAATTTATCTTTTTGAAGAGGGTTTCGATGATGTTAGTATGTCAAAAGATTTTTCCTAATGAATAAAAAATGTACACTGCACATTTTTTTTTCTCTTTCAGTTTTAGAAGTAGTTTCTCCTGACACTGGAGCTCCCCTCTCCCCACCAACCATCATTTCACCAATCAGCAACACCTCAACCACTGAAGGACAGTCGGCCAGATTCCAGTGTAAAGTTACTGGAGAAGGTACATCGCGTTTTACCAAAAAAAAAATGTCTACCTTTTTTTACGGTTGGGTCTCTTTTACAGCAACATCCTGGGAACTATTACAGTTTCATCATGTTAGATCCAGGGTTTTATCTAGCGACCATTTAGTTACTGGTCAAATACCAAGATGACAAAATGCCACTAAATGCTAAATTACACATTCCCTGAAGTAACTTTCTGTAATTGGTTAATTAATTGTAATTGAAACCTTGATCAGACAAAGCTAATTTGTCAGAAAATAGTAACATAATTGTACTTCATTTTCTATGTTTGTATTCATATATGAAGAACATTATTATTATCCTTAATATTATTACTTATGAATAAAGAACACTGTAACCTTTTTTGTCCAATGCATTTTTTCATTAATAGCTCTTCAGGTGTCCTGGTACCGTGGTGAGAAGGAAATTAAGCAGTCAGACTTCTTCAGGATGTCTATGTTTGCTGAGACATTTCAGCTGGAGATCACCAGAGTGTATCCCGAGGATGAAGGGGAATACACCTGTGTTGCCAGAAACCAGGGAGGAATGGTCACATGTTCTGCACATTTGAAACTCATTGGTGAGTTTCCATATCTCTCTGTAACCGATATTAAATTGTTGGAATGTTATTTCCATGTTAAGCTTTCAACGCATATGTTAGGCTCATGTAGTCACACGATTCATACATGTTTTTATTGGACCGTGTTCAATATATATTATGATTTTTCTTTGTAATTTTAAAGTAATATGTACTTTTTTCTCTAAATAGCCGACATGACTAGAAATGTATCCTCATGGATATGTATACATTTGCCCATTCCATATAAATGCTAATACTTAATTAATTGAACGTGCTTCTTTTCAGGGCAAAAACAAACTATGGATATTACATCCGATTCTCAAAAACATGTCTCATCCAGTCTTTCAACAACCTTGTCAAGTGTAAAGAAGGAGCAACTTGCACAAAAGCCCACTTTTATTCAACCAATTATTAGCTGTGTAGTTCAGCATGGTGAAGTGGCCAGGTTTCATGCTTGTGTGTCCAGCATGCCAAAGCCAGAGATAAGCTGGTATCATAACCAGCAGCCAATTAAGCCGACCAAAAATATTGTCTTCCATTTCGATGAGATGACAAACACTGCCACGCTAATTATAGTTGATGCCTTCTCTGAGCATGCTGGACAATACACATGCAAAGCAACCACTAATGCTGGAGAGGCGGTATGCACAGCTATCCTTGCCGTAACCAAAGAAAAAGGTAACTTATTATTTGCCCTAAATTTGCCTAATTTGACCACATCGCATAATTAACCATCTATTAATTTTCACAAATGCCCTCTCTCCAACCGACACCTCATTATAATAACCAAGAGTCTAAAATGTCTTGAAAGCAAACTTTGTTGCCTATATTAGTGTTTACTAATCTCACAATTTTAACTCACAATGGGATGATTCAAATATGTGACAGTCAATAATTTACTTAATGATAAATCTAGATAATGATATGAGTATGGTATGAGGCTTGAGTAGAAAACATTCTCCTCTTCTCATTATTGTCATCTGTCAAACTTTGCCATGTTTGTTTGCCCCTTTATACCGCCAATGTCAAAACATGTTGAAATGGAATCACCAATAAACATTTTGAAACATTTTAGATTTAGTATAGAATCAAAGGTGCTGAGCAACACCTGATATAGTAGCATTTCAGCAAAGCTCAGGATGTTTTCAGTTATATAAAGCTACAATAGTATATCTTTCTTAGAGTTTACGGTAAATGGTAACGTTGTGATTGAACCACCAGTCTGAAGGTCTG
Source organism: Esox niger (assembly GCA_016801105.1). NCBI lineage: Eukaryota > Metazoa > Chordata > Actinopteri > Esociformes > Esocidae > Esox > Esox niger. The sequence continues at coordinate 65,072 of JACXGJ010000762.1, read as the reverse complement.
AAAATATTTACATGGTATTTCAATTTCCGATGGTTGTTTATAACAGTAGGAAGATCATAGCTTTTTTAGCCCTGACCTGACCCATAGGCACAGTAAAGGCTGACCATGACATTTTTACTATGTCAAGATTTGTTCAGCACAAAAATGTTTACAGTAAACAGTTGTGAGCATAACCCACTGTAATCTGAATTAAGTACAATATTTACATAGCAAAATGTGAATTACCTTTATTTCTGTGCTTCACACCAATCCAAACTACTTACTGTAATTTTTGTGTTCAAATTTTTTAGACGTATATTTTCATTTAAATACAACATTTATTCATTTATATATATATTTTCAAAAAGATTTATGTATATGATCATATATTTATTATTATATCAGAAATACATACTGACAATTTTTTTTACAAGCAGTTCATTTTAAATTCATTTACCCTTCTGAAGTGTATTGATAAGGCTGTTTGAGAAGTATGTAGTCCTTGTATGCACAGATATTGTTTGAAGTAGAGTAAAACAACATACAATAGGTACTTAGGTATTTCAAAGCTGTGTGCTCCTTTGAAATACATAGAATGGGTGTAGAATACTACATCCATTCTATACTATGGATGTAGTATAGAATTGTGGTGCTCATGTTTATTTCCTTTTTTTTAGGATATACTTTGGACAATTAAGCTTTTATGGATAGAGAAGCTGGGAAGTACTGAGAGGGTGCTAAAATATCTGTGGGACAGATTAAGTTTAGAATAAAAAAAATCCTTCTCTAGATCCTTTGACCTTTGAAACGTTCAGCTTAATCATGTGGGGATCATACACTGTGCTGATTCAGTTCAAAGGGTTATTTCTACACCACAGTCTGTCAATATTATCAAGATGGAAATCACAATTTTGAATATATTGGGCCTTTTCTTTTGAATTAGGCAATCACATACAGAGTTGATTAAACTGTCAAATCAAACTGTCAAAACTGTCAGTTTGTAATCCAACACATTTTATTTCTATTACAGTAGCTGAGGTGAAGGAAAAAATTGAAGCAGCCATTGAGCAAGAAGTCAAAGGTAAGACACATTTTTTCTCATAATTACGGAAGTGAACTTAAACAATTCCTTCGTTGAATGTTGCTGAGCATATTGATAAGTGATTTCTGAATGTTTATATTGCATGCAAGCTGACAAAATGTTTTCAATGGAAAATGGTATTCTTATGTATTATTCAATCCCAACATAATGTTATGACTTTATTATGTTTTTGGTTGATTTACAGCAAGCAATGATGAATAAAACTGCTTGCTTCTAGATTTATTTTTGTCAAAAATGAGTTTGTCATATGTCAAAATTATTCTTTACGCATGACGGTTCTTACTGGATTGTAATGGTTTCCCAAAAAGGTGCAGGATGTGTATCTTTTAAAGTTTCCAGACAACAGGAAATTATCCTTTAAAAGATATGGGAATAGCCACATCTTTTAATTGCTCCTTAAAGTTTCTTGCATCTGGAACTCTCTCTACTGCAAATATTTCTTAGACTGGCTTGCAGATAGTGGTATGTGATTAATTGTTGTTTGCTTTTTAAATAACACGATTATACCTGTAAACTATATTAGTTCGAATAAACGCCTTCTCATACAATTCTAGAGCTGCTTTTTACAAGTTTTTCTTATTTGTTTTGGAGACTTGTTTTTCATTAACTGTTATGGAATAATTTACCATCACTCAAAGGATTAGAAAGGGCGTTTATTCATCTTTCTGCAAGTCAGGTAAGGAATATTTAGCTCATGTAAACACTAAGGAAAGCAAAAGCAAGCTTATTTCAGAAAATAGATCAGGTTATTTTGGAAATAATTATGCTTTTTAAGAAATTTATGTTGTGAAGAAATGTCCACAGAAGAAGGAACAAAACATCCAGCAATTTTCGTGTCAGAATCTTTTAAAACGAATCAAGTCTTGCGTTTATTCGAACAAATATGGTGAGTGAAATTGTTCTTTTATGGCTTTGTGACATGCTGCATGACCTTAATATTTCCATTAATATTCATTTAAAAATATATATTTTTATTTATTGCAGAGAGAATTGGATTAAAAGGTGTTTATCTTTTCTTTTTCAGAGTTATTTCATAATGAAAGTGAATTCCAGGAGAAAAGAAGACCGAAGCACAGAAGCATTGCAGACACAGAGGAGGACTTGAAACAGTGCAATCAGTCAAATACATCAGTCAAATGGAATGGGACTGATAAATTTAAGCCATCTTTTACAAAAAAACTTAACTTCCAGAATGTAATTGAAGGGGATCCAGCTGAATTAAGATGTAGATTGATAGCTTTCCCAACCCCAACCATAATATGGTGTCATAACAATAGACCGATTCAGAAAGAACGCCGTCGTAAAATACGTACAGAAAGCACTATGCACATGCACATGACCAGTTTAGTCATTGAAAGTATAAAAGAGGATGACTCTGGTAGCTACAGAGTAATGGCTATTAACACAGAGGGTTCGGCAGAGTCCATAGCATCACTTCTGGTGTCCATGAGGGCAGAAGAAGATGCTAATTATATAAGCCATGTTAGAAGGTCAACTAGACCCCATGGAAGCTTAGATTCATTGGTTGATCAAAAAAAGGATAGAAAGTTCAGGGTTGAGCTGAGATGTGTTGGATCTCCATTTGATAAAAAGTCCAAACCTAGGGGCAGATCCAGATCAAAAAATGCACCTGTGCGCACTGTGTACTTCAGAAGCTTATCACCAACAAGGGAGAAAGATAAAGAAACAAATCTCAATGAAACAGCATCTGAACGAGCCCGCTCTCCACCTTCTATCTTTGGTGGACATAGTTTTAGTAGGTCAGAAAGGTTTAACGACAGATACAGTGATATCTTTTGTGACAGAAATACTGGGAGATTCAGTGACAAGTTCAGTGACAGGTGCAGTGATAGATACAGCGACAGATTCAGTGACACAGAAAGCCTCCACGGAGAGGTTAAAGCCAAACTTGGCCTCTTACAAAGTGCAGTCAAACAGAAAAAGAGAATGTCTATGTCCACAATGTCATCTGAGTGTGACTTAGAATCAAATGCAAGTGAACCCAGCTACGCAGATTATGTTGATGGATTAAGGGTCAAGAAGCCTTCCTCCTTGCCAGGAGATTTGCTGCATGCTCGCCCTGTTGAAAGTAATGATAAATTGTCTGCTGAGTTATCTGCTAGGTTGGACAGAATTCGCACACATAGTTCTGAATTGAGCCAGCCCCGTGTGAGGCATTCATTTGAACCTCAGTCTCGGTCCAGGGCAATTCAGTTGTTGAAAGGTGAACTAACAGAGGAACAGAAAGTAAAGGACTCTGTTTTACAGGTGGATAAGAAGGTTGTTACACTAGAGAAACCCAAAGATGAGGTAGGATTTGAACACAGGATGGACTCAGAAAAGCAAGGTGCTTACTACATTGGCAGTCAAGATACGGACTATTTAGATCTAACTCAGTTTTCAAATGACTTAAAGACAACGATGGGGGGGGCATTTGATTTAGCTTGTGCTGAAACAAGATCTCCACACATTGGTGCACAAAGATCTCCAAACACTGCTCCAGTAGATGAAATTTCCGCATCCTGTCCTATCAAAGCACTGAAAGAAACATTGTCCATGACTGTTGCAAAAGAGGATACTGTGAAGCACACAGGAGAGCAATTTGAATGTCAATCCAGCTCTGCCGAAAATCGCTATGAGAACATAGAGAGTGAATGTGAAGATAAACTTTTAGCCTTACGAATTAGAAAATGGCAAAAGGGAATGAAGATGGAGCAAGAAGAACAGTTTGAGCTAGAAACAGACCATTCAAAAACAGGGGATTTGTCATACATGCAATCTGAAAAACATATTTATGGTGAGGAGGTAGGGAGCAAAACGGCTACGAATACTGTGAGGGTCAGTGAGGATAAATCCCTTGAAAAAATAAATGGATTGAAGACTGAATCTAAACTGAATCTTCAACATTCCCCAAAAGGGAGTCATAGAAATGTTTATGGTGGGGAAGGAATACCTTTACCACATTTGCACTGCCCTACAAAATATACCGATGCAGATAGTAGTGAGATAAAAACTCTGGAAGACCAGAATAAAACTGATGATCGCCATTTATCCAAAGAGAATATTCATGCATTGAAGACTGACTGTAAAGATTATTTGTTGTATTCTCAAACAACAGACAGGAATGCCATTGAGAAAACAAGTGAACAGTGCATTTCAACCAGAGAAGAGCGACAGCATTTGTCTCAGGGACAGCTCCCTATATCCTGTGAATATATATATGGATTGACGAGTGAATCTGAAAATACTTTTCCCAGTACACAAAGAGAGAAGTATGCCATTGAAAAGAAAACACAGGAAGAACTTCATTCATCAAGTGAAAAGCGGCACTTTCCCCTGGAAAATACTTCTGGGTTAAAGAGTGAAACTGACCAGAATTTGTCTCGTTCACCAACAGAGATTCCTGTCAGTCCACGAAAAAACCAAGCACAGCGGCGTCTTTTATCTCGGGAAGAGATCCACTTATCACAGGAAAATATTAATGAATTAAAGAGCGAATCTGATACTTTCAGGAGTGAAGAAGAGGCTCTGGCACATCGAATCATGAAATGGCAGCAAGACGTCTTGACTGAGCAGGAAAAAGCAGTAACATTGGAATCTGATTGGGTTGGTGATGAGTACTTACCTTGTATAGGTAGAAAAACGGATGCGGAGAGCGCAAATATTGTGTTAACCCCTCACACGGAAGCAGATTTGGCAACAAGAAAGGCTTCCCCAGCAAAGACCGATTATGAAACATTTCTGACAGAGGATGTGCCTCATGATTTCAGAGATGAGAGGAGGCCCTCACCAGAAAACACAGGAAAAGAACATGTCATTACTGAGGATATTATACCTCTTGCATACAAACATGAAAAGTCTTCCCCAGAGAAGACGACACATGAAAGGTTTCTTACTGAGGATGTTCCTACTGAATACAGAGATGCAAGAAGAAAGTCTCCTGCAAAGAAAATGAAGGAAATTCTTCTGCATGAAGATACAACCCATGAAGGGCCAAGAGGGCCTTCACAAGAAAAATTGGAAAAGGAAAGGTTCCCAAGTCAGCATGGCCCTTATGATCACCCAGATGAAAGGTCTTTTTCTGATAGAACGGCAAAGGAAATGACCCAGAGAATTGATTTCCATCATGATTTTAAAAAGGATCATTTCCAGAACAAAACTCCACAAATGGTTGTTGATGAAACAAGGCTGCAGACGGAAAGTGAGTATTTTGTGAGCGAAAAGGAAGCTTTAGCTCAACGCATCTTAAAATGGCAAGAAGATGTTCTCACCGAACAAGAACAAGCTGTTGAATTAGAGTCTAGCTGGGCATTAGCTGAACATTCAGAAACCCCAAATAAGACTGCCAGTGGACCTGATAAATGTTCCTCAAATCAACCTGTGAAAGAACAATCACCTGGAATTCAAGACTCCCCAGTAATAGAATGCTCAACTTCAAAACATGGCTTTCCTCATAAAGAGCACTATTCTGCGAAAGAATGTTCACCTGTGAGAGAATCCTCAGATAAATATTTCACTGATAAGCCTTTATCTCAAGAGGATTGGGCTATGTCTGAAGTTCCACTACAATGTAATAAGAGGACTGATAGCAAGGAACAAGATGCCAGTAAAGATGTTTCTTATCAACCAGTTTCTCATCGTATTAACAAGTTTCATCAAATGTCACTTAAGTCTCACTTACCAGAGAGGGAGTCCTCACCTGGAAGACAACTTTCACCAGGAAGGGAAGGTGCAACTGGAAGAGAAGGCTCACCTAGTAGAGAGCCTGCAACTGGTAGACGACATTCACCAGGGAGAGGTCCTGCACCTATGAGTGAACATTACATTGTTCATCCTTGCTCTGAAGAAAATGTTGGTGCAGAATGGTCTGTAATTTCAGAATCTGGCATTAGCCATTATGAAAATGAAAAGGAAACTATGACTACTGCAGTCATGACAAAAGAGAAAAGAGAAATGCATTCAAAAGATGACAAACGGTCATATTCAGGAGAAAACCCTCACCCAATAGACATGCAACATAAGAAAAAAGACGTTGGTAAGACTTCAAAAAATACCCCACCTATCTTTGTGAGAGAAATATCATCCATGAAAGTAAAGAGGGGAGAGATGACAGACTTTAAAGTTCGTTTCCGAGGAGACCCTCAACCAACTGTCTTTTGGCTCAAAGATAATCAACCAATCGGTCAAAACCCAGACTATGATGTTCTCACCAAATTAAATGAATCGACACTAACCATCTACTATCCCACCATATATCATGAAGGAACATTTAGTTGTGTTATAGCAAACACTTTCGGAGAGTCAACCTCCTCCGCCACACTACAAGTTACTGAGAGTGAGCAATTGAGACAGTCATCATCAACAGTGGCCTCACATCAAGTGAAAGTAACAACTGAGAATGAGATGGATGAAAATCGTGATCAAATTGTTAATAAGGAACTTGAATCATATATTGATGTTGAAACAAATGTAAAAAGCTTATTACAGGTGCCTCAGACTGTCTTACACAGACCTTGTGTGTCAGAAACTTCACAGTATTCTTCTCCTGTTGAGATCAGAATCACTGCTCCAACACCTGTCCCATTCGAAATGATTGAAAAAGATGCAGAGATGTCTGAAGACGATGGTAGTTCCCATCCTATGAAACACATATTCACATTCACCTATGACCCAAATGATTCTGCACAGCTTGTCTGTGAATCTGAGGACAAACCTACTTCAGAAGGCAAGTCTGCCAAGGTTGAAAGCAGTTATGATGAGTCCTTCCAGTCTGCTGTGGCTATTGCTAGATCTTCTGAGGTAATGGCAGCCATGGCTGGTGAACGGGAGCAATATTTATTATCCAGAAATGCTGAAGATGTAATGCAGTCCCCTGTGAGGGATACTAGTGACATTACTGACCCAAAATTGATTGATATTTCGGAAAGATCTTTAGCTTCAAACAGTTCTAAGAATAATGTTTCAAAAATATCTATGCCCGAGGCAGGCATAGAAGGTGAGCACGAACTGCATATACTATCTGAACATTCGAAAGATTTGAGCCAGATACCTCTGAGCCATACTAGTGGCATTGCTGACCAGGCATTAATGCAGGAGACAGAAAAATCTGTAGGTTTCCACAGCCCTAAAGATATTTTTCCAAAAGTAACAAAACCAAAGCTAAATGTTTCAAAAGAAGCACCTACTATTACTGGGTGTGGTCTGCAGTCATCAGCTGCAGTAGTCAATGTGTCACAAATCAAGATGGCATTTGAGACAACTACATTATCAGAGGCACCTGAGTTGTCAGGTACACAAACTTTTGAAGAAGTGAAAATGTCTTCTGAGTCATATTTCCCTCAGGAGGATATCCCAGAGGTTGCAATCCATCCTGATCAGGATAATTTGTTTGATACTAATTTGGTGGAAGGAGCTCCTCCGCAGCACAAACAAGGCAATATATTAGTTGAATGTAGTGAAAAACAGATTCCGAGCCTAAAGTCAATTTCCTCCACATGTGAGCCTAGGTTAGTCGTACTAGGAGGTGATGATAAACAGATTTTAACAAAAGCAAAGGCAGTCTCCAAAGATGAAACAGAGGGTGGTCAGATTCTAACTACTACTCTGGAAGAAGAAAATGAAATCTCTATGATTTCTGGAAAAACTGTTGAGGATGTTGGCATAACTGAGACAAAGAGAGACTTAAAACAATTTGTTCCCCTCTGTAACGTAACAGAGATGCAGGAGTCACCAGAGCTTGTTAAACCTGAGCCAGTGAAGGCAGTAAAGACTAGTTATATCCCAGAAAGTATTGGACCTGGCGTAAAGCCAAAACCATTTTCTCCAGGAGTTCAGGAATTGGTCAGTGAGCCTTCTGTTAATGCTGGCATTACTGATATCAATGAAAACATGTCTGTACCTGAACAGTCAAATGGTCGCACATTTGACAGTGTTATTGGGCCAGGTCGTGAAATTCATAGTGAACAAGCAGCGGAGGATAACAAAGAACAGGCTGTTGTTGAGAGTTGTGAGCCTTCCGTGGTTTCCGAATCAATGAGTGTCAAGAATAAAGGCGATGATCATGTGAATTTCATTTCCACGCAAGGTTCACAACAGCAAGCAGAGTTTAAAGCAGAACCTGCTGATCACAGTACAGCTGCCGGGCAAGAGGCTAGAGGTGTGATCTCACTTGAGGAAGAGCCAGTGACCTTCAGTGCTGTTTATGACTACTACAATCCACCAACTGAGTGGGGGAGACCCTTATCGCCAGAGTCTGAAATGTCGATTGAATGTGGTAGTACATTTAGTGAGGAGTTAACAGAAATTGAGAGATTTTATACTCCAGCTTCTTCTACTGAAATTTCACAGCTCCCAAAATCTCCAGAATCTTTCCACACACCTGAAACTGAATCCCCAGGAGGTTACATGACCCCTAATGAGTATGCCTTCTCTTCTCTTGAACCTAAAATACCATCTACTGAATCCAGTGAGCGATTTTTTTCTCCTGATAAGTTCTTGAGGTCACCCGATGATGAGGGTATTGAGACAACACCCCCTGTGTTTAGCTTAGATGAAGTAAAATTCCTCTCAGAGCATGCCCTTGGCATTGGAGGATTGCAAGAAAAAGTGCAAGGAATCCCTCCGGCTTTCCTCAAACCTCTCACCAAAAGACGAGTTTATGAATACCAATCATTATCATTTTATGCTGAGGTTTTTGGGTTGCCTTCACCTGAAGTGAAGTGGTTTAGAAATAAAACCCAACTTGTTGCAGATGAACGTATTAAAATGGACAGAGATGGTGACAATATTACACTTGTTATTCAAAACATTACCAAAGCTGATGAAGGTGAATATATTTGTGAAGCTGTTAACTATGTAGGTGAGGCAAAAAGTGTTGCTCTAGTTGTAGTCATATCAAATGAGGCCAGATATATGCCCCCACCACCAGCAGTCACCCACCAGCATGTGATGGAGTTTGATGTTGAGGAGGACGATGACTCATCAAGGTCTACCTCACCTCAGGAGATTCTATTAGAGGTGGAGCTGGATGAAAATGAGGTTAAAGAGTTTGAGAGACAGGTGAAGATAATTACCATCCCAGAATACACTGCTGACAATAAAAGTATGATAATTTCCCTTGATGTGCTCCCAAGTATGTATGAAGAGAGTGGAGTTGACTTTGTAACACAGGAAAGGGATGATTTGAAAATTGCTTTTGAGGTTACAGAAATGCCCCCACGCTTTATAAACCCAATTTGTGATGTGGAAACCCCAGAGAATACAACTGTAATGTTTGAGTGTTCCCTAATGGGAATTCCGTCTCCCATAGTATCATGGTTTAAAGGTAACAAAAAGATTCCTCCCGATAACAAGAAATATTTGCACTCGTCTGATGGAGACAATCATTTTCTTAAAATCAAGAAAGTTTGTGCATCTGATAGTGGAATATACACCTGCAGGGCAATCAATGTGGTCGGAGAAACTCTTTGCAGGGCATCCCTTCTTGTGTTGAACCCTAAAAGCTTTTTAGGGAAAACAAGGGGGAAAGAATTAACAGCTGTTTCTCTTGGTAGTGCTAAAGTTCAACCTCAAAAGTTTGACTTGGTTGTTGGGAATGAGTTTGATGGTGAGCAAGAATCCGAAATAGAGCTGGAATTTGAATTTGAGCAGGAAGCTGATGAATCACAAAAGGCTGTTAGACTTGTAGCTATGACTGACAATGAGATAAGTGAGCAGGGCGATAAATATGTCAGTATCAATTTTGACGTTTTTGCAGAGCCCTCAAAAGATGACAAAATAGAATTCAAAGGGAAGTCCTCTGAATTGTGTAGTTTCCAGTTTCAAATTACTGAAACTCCACCAAAATGCATTATTCCTTTGACAAACATCACTGCAGCTGTAGGAACTCCAGTAGTCCTCCAGTGTTTAGTAAATGGTAAACCTCATCCGACTGCCGAATGGTACAAAGACGGCAATCCAGTGAAAGACACTAGGTACATGATACAAGAAAAAGCATCTGGACATTTCAACTTGATCATAACAAATGTTACACAAAATGATGCTGGGGAGTACAAGTGTCATATCCAAAACACATCTGGCTGTACTGAAACAATTGCTTTGTTGAAAGTGTTCTAATCTCTTCAAATTATTTGTTTGGAATTTGATTTTAAGTGGTTTCTTTGAAAGTTAATATTAATGATTCTGTGGTATGTGATCTGAAATTAGGTATTTTGCCTATTTATTGTGTATAGTGTTTAATGACTTCAGAAATCAGAGTGACTATAAAAGGTATCATCAAGTTTGGTGGAGAGGAAATGTTGCCTATAAAGATAGTTTGAGATTAAGTTGTTACTTCTTTTTTATTATTAGCTGTGAATACATGAGTAAGAATGCTTAGCACCTATTTTTAATCCAAGCATAGTTACCCAAAGCATTAATCCATATTAGGCCCAAATTAAGATATTGTATTAAAATGTCAGTGTATTATTTAATATTTTCAATATTTAATATTCTATAATATTAAACACTGATACATGTAATTGATCATCAAGGGTATCTTAGACCCAGATAAAAAAAAATCTGAATTAGATACAATGAAGAACTAGTTTGCCACTTCCCAGTTAGTAGTGTTGTTAGACATGCTTGTTAAATTATCATTCATGATAACTTCATTAGCATGATACTGTATCACTTACAACATATTGCTTAGATAAAGAATTAATGTTTCATTAATTCAAGTTTAAACATTTTTTTGGGAATGAGTTTGTAATAATAGTTTATCTTTTGAGTCATGGTTTTGAAAACAATTCATTACACTACATGATCTTACCAAGATCATTCTAATATTGAATGTACTATTAATGTGTTTACTTTTTCACTAGGACTGCAATAGCAAATACATAATAAAAAATATATAGCCTTGGAGCTTACTGCAAAGTTGAATCACTTTTCAAAAATATTTTCTCATTATATACATAATGTGCTGTAAATATGTTATGCATAAGAGGCAGTTGTATTTATGAATACTTTATGAATACATGAATACTGTTTAATAAGGGTTTTAGAATATTTACCAATTTGACTTATTTCAATAAACAGCTGCGACAATGTATTCACCTTAAAAATTAATGTTTAAAAATTGCTGATTTATTTGTTTACCTCTGTCTCTAACGATGTTTATTGATGTATAAATAAACAAGTCACATTCTGGCGTATTTTGTTCACAGTGTTATGTTTTCTTTTATAGGGATACTGTACATTGGCATTTGGAGATTTCAGATATTTTTGTAATCTTTCCAGCACACTTTAAGTCTTTGCAGCAAACAGAATTAATCTTTTATGGTCATTCTTTTTCAAACTTAATCATTATTTTTTACACAGAATATTCTAGCTCCACTGTGATGACTGTGGAAGAAGAACAAGAATCCTACACTACTGGCCTTCAGTTACCTAAAAAAACAAAAACACTTGAACTCAAGCCAGAGTCTAAACGCTATTCTAGTACTTTAGAGAAGACAAAAGAAAAACCAATATTTTTGACCCAACTCTTGCCATCAGCTGGCCATGTTGGGGAGACAGCTATATTTACTGTCACAGTTACTGGTGTTCCAAAGCCTACTGTTCAGTGGTTTCATAATGGAAAACAAATTACTTCATCATCAATTTACAAATTGGTTCAAGAAAATGATGAGTACACCTTAATAATATCTGAGGTTAAAGCAGAGTATGAAGGTGATTACACTTGTACAGCTAGCAATACATTTGGCCAGACAACATGTAGTACTTACCTGGAGGTGAGAAAGAGAGCTATAACTACAGCTGAACAATGGGTGGAAAAAATGTTCAAAGCCACTGGCCAACCACCTAATTTCACAAGCCCAATCAAACCTATAAAATGCCAAGAGGGAGGTGAGGCTTACTTTAAGTATAAGGTATCTGGTGAACCAATACCAGATGTGCAGTGGTATAAAAGTGATTCTCAAATTCATCCTGGTAAGTACTGCATTATTGTGAACAATCCAGATGGCTCTGGCTTCATCAACATGAAAGGTATTCAACAGCAGGACAGTGGTCTCTATACTTGTAAGGCTTCCAACCCATCTGGACATGCCTCCTGTAGTGCTGACCTAATTGTGTTCAAACAGTCTGTCTCTGTTTCTCAGCAGAAGGAACACATGGTTGTTCAAAAAGGCTATAAAATATCCATGACTACAGATCAAGCGACAGAGTCACGCTTATATGAGGTCAACCTTCCTGGTGAATTTAGGGCCAGCGTTCAGGCAGGACATCAGATGGTGTACACCATTGGAACCGAGGACAGACAGGTTGTTTCAAGTGAGCAAGCAGAAACCCTTAAAGAGTTGGAAATCTCTGCCGCTACTGTCCAGAAAGAGACAGTTACCCAGCAGGCAGCAGTTCTGCAATCACATGAGATACAAGAAAGAGTATCTGTGGGTGTTCCCCTTCCACCACAAGTTTCAGCAGTTCCTAAAAAACAACTAAAAACATCTGCCTTTCATACATCTGCTGTTCAGGAAAGTCCAAAACTCACAGAGCAGCACTGTGACCGTATCCAAAGCCCAGAAATCGTAGAGCTCCAGTCTTCAAAAGTGAAGCGTTCTAAGTTAATGTCTGCCACTACTGAGGAGATTACCACCTTGGCGAGTGTAAGCTCAGAAATGTCAAGTCAAAGGAAAACAGATAAAATAAAGCCAACTGCTGAACCAAGACATCTTGTCAGCAGTCATCTTGTTGAATCCCAACTCTCATTTTTAAAAGAACAATCACAAGAAATTCCCAAGCCAAATGAGGAGAAAGGTTACAAAGTAAAAGAAGGTGTTAAAATATTGTACTCTGCTACATCAACTGAAGAACAGATTATTAATGAGGGACATACCACAGATGTGCCCTCTGCTGATTCTGCTCTACAGTCTTCAGTAGCAAAAGAATTGGTCAAACCTGTTCTAGCCTCAGTTTCTGATATTAAACAGACATTATCAAAAGAGACTCATTTTGCCACACTGAGACCAGATGCAGAGAAGGCCCGCCTTGGTAAGGATTACATTATGAAAGCTGCACTGACAGCTGAGGAGAAGCAGATGTTACAAGCTGAACACACAGAACCAGTTCAGTGTTTAGAAAGTGCTACTTCAGTATATTCTCATGTAGAAGGTGAACAGGTACTACATTTGCAGATAATCAGAGATCAGGATGCTCTAACAGCTGAAGAACCATTTACTTGTGAGAAACCAGCTGTTGAACAAGCAGGTGCCAGGAAAAGTCCTACTCTTTCACATACAGTAACCCATGATGAGCAGAGATCTTTCACTTGTGAAGATATGACTGAATTTGATGCCAAGAGTGACACATTGACCATTCAGCCACAAAAACAAGAACCTACCACATTGCATCTTCAGGCTGTTCATCCAGTAGGCGCCTTAACCAAAGAAGGAATTATTACCATAGAAAAGCCAGACCAACAAACAGCAACACAGAAGAAAGAGAAAGCCAGAAAACATGCAACATGCTTAGAGGAGAAAAGGGAGTTAAGTGCAGATTATTCCAAAGATCTTGATGTGTCTGTGACTGGTATTCAATCAGTGCTTAGAACAGAAACCAGACCTCAGAAAATTCTTCAGGTCACATCTAAACCCATGCAGATATCTAAAGAAACACCATTTGCTAGTAATATCAAACAGCAGCGGGCATTAATACAAAAGGAAGATCGTTGGAACATTATGCAAGTTACAAGTGTTTCAGATATTCAAGCATTAGAGGAGGGACATTCTGAAACTTTGAAAGCTGTTGACAAATGTACATGCAAAACAGAAATAGAACCTAAACTACCTGCTGAGCCCATACAAATAGAGGAGAAGGCGATTGCAACTGAAAGTAGTGAACTTCTGGAAGCTACAGATCAAGATTTTGCCATGCAGATACAGGAAGGACAGTCTGTTAGACAGTCAGTAACGATGGATGAAAAGCGTATAATAATCGGTGAAATGTCCCAACAAATAACCAAATCAGAGTCAACAACACTTAGTCTTAAAACTCAGCCAAAAATGTCTGTTTTCGTGCCAGAGTCTGGCGAAAGTCGAACTCTTCCAAAGGAGCTCACATTTGTTATTCAGATTCCAAAACCAACTAGTGTGGACATCAGACATCAGTTAAGAGATGCACTTTCAGCTGCTGTAGCTCTTGATCAGCCACTTATTCTAGCAGACGTTGTTGGAAATTTAGAAGCTACTAATGTACAGGAAGTGAGGGTATGCAAGGAACCTAGACGTGCAATGTTCACATATCTTATCACAACACCCGGTGCGCCTATGGAAATAACACTTGCTATTGAGGGTCAGTACCGCCAGACTGCAGATCTTAGGACTGAGCTCCAAGCAGCTTTCTACTCAATTGTCTATAGTGAGCAGCACATTCTTACATCCGAACAACCTGGAACAATGCAAATTGACAAGCCCCAAAGACTACAGGTTAGCAGTGCTTCCACAAAAGAAATGATGTCCTCGGTGGTAGAGACTGCCAAAGTAGCAGAAAGTGTGATGGATTTCACAACACCGAAATCTCAGACTGCTGCACAAATAACTGAATCTCCAACTAGACTTCAAAAAGCAACATCTGAGAAATGTATTGTGGTTCACGAGTCTAAAGTAAGTCAGTCCAAATTGAGTGCTCAAGCTATTAAAGTTTCTAGAGAATCACATGCAGAGTTTGAAGAGACAATACAGGTGGTCAGACAGGAGGTGACTACAACAGATCATGAGAGAGATGTAGGAATGGCTGATATCACCACTGATATGCCAATAACATCTATTCCAACTGAACAATCTTTAGATGTGCTCATCCAGAGAGAACACAGGGAGGAATTTATTTCAGAAGAGGTAAAACAATTGAAACCACAAGAAATGGTTAAATGTCCCTGTATTGAAAACTTACTAGAGGATATTGCCACAGAGGAGAATTGTAAGGTTACCTACACTGTGACAGTAAAGTATGCTACAAAAGCTAATTGGATTTTCAATGGCCAAATAATTAAATCTGGCAAAGAGTTCAAGTGTTCCAAAGAACACGATATATACACACTTACAATAATGGACATTATCAAGGAGAAGCATGAAGGAGAATATATCTTTGAGGCTGTGAATGAAGCTGGAAAGACCACAACATCATCAAGACTCACAGTAATCTCTAAAGGTTGGCTAATGGGAATAGTTTTCTTATCACTTGTCACCATACACATTATATCACTTACAACTAACAATCATTCATGATATTTGAGTAATTCATATTAAAAGGTTTTCTCATCTTGGGAACAAGTTCAAACTATTTTCATATTTTGTTTTGAACAAAGTAATGTAAAATATTAATTGAAATTCCATTTAAGCATTAATTCACCATACTATCAGTTCACTACTAATGGACCCGTGCATCACAAGCATTCCATTTAAATCTCTATGAAAATATGTGTTATATGGTCACTCATGAACTCATGAACAGCATTTCACTCTTGGTTATGCTCCAGTGTGCACTGACATTTTTCAGCATGCTTTCAGGGGCAAACTTCTCATGGTTCCATTCTTCATGGTCACTTTTTTCCTTTGTTAATCATGAAGTCACATTCCTTCTTCCTTCTAACCATTCCACCATTTCTTCACAGTAACTCCTGGAATGCATTTCACCATATTGTTGCATTCCCCATTCCTGTTCCAGCTCTATATCTGCTTGTAACTTTTCACATTATTATCTACCTGTTTGCTAATTTACTTTTCTTTCTGTGCACATTATAGTGCCACCTGTTTTCAGGAGCAAAATTGTTCCCATTGAGATCAATGTTGGCAGCGGAGCCAAGTTCGAATGTGAAATTGAAGAGGCACCAAATGTAACCTTCAAATGGTTCAAGTCTGGCACTTTGATCAAAGAGACTGTGAATTGCCGCATCCTCAGTCGTCAGCTGACATCTTCATTGGAGTTCCTGAGCCCAGTTAAAGCTGACAGTGGTGAATACAGCTGCAAAGCTACAAACCAGCATGGCAGTGACACCTGCTCTGCCAAATTGATAGTGACAGGTGAGTCCTCTGTTTACTTTAACATTATTGATGCAACTGAATGTTTCCTTTCTGGGTTGTATGTGAAACAGAGAATTGTAATGTGCACTGGTTGTCTCAAACTTGGTTTTTGGTATCCCTTTAAAATAGCCATTGATATCCTATTCCCTTTTTCATCTTCAATTACTTTTCATAGAGCTATACCCACCAGTATTTACAATAAAGCCTGAACCAATGACTTTATACGTGGGCAAACAAGCATCATTCCATTGTGTACTGACTGGCTCTTCACCAATGAATGTTGTCTGGCACAAAGACAATATTGCTATCTCTTCGGGGGGAAACTATCACATATTGTCTGACAAGAACCAATATACCCTACAAATCAAAAACCTTCAGCTGACCGATCAAGGTATTTACCTTTGCAAAGCATCAAACAGTGTTGGAACTGTAACATGTAGTTCAGTATTGAGGATTATCAACAAACCCAGTTTTGTAAAGTCCTTTGAGACCTCAGTGGCTTTGGCTGTTGATAATACATTAAGACTCGAAGGTCAAGTAGACGAAGACACTGGAGTAACCATCACCTGGATGAAGGATGGAAAAAAGCTTCATCAAACAATGGATTGTAAACATTCCTTTGAAGACAAGGTTATCATTCTTGAAATTACCAAGACAAAACTGAAAGATTCAGGGAAATATGTATGCACAGCTTCGAATGATGCTGGGAGTGCAACTTGTTCTATCACAGTGACGGTACAAGGTAAGGTCTTTAAGTTAACTTCCTGTTGTGTGTGCACATACTGTACAGATCTGCTAACCAGCAACTAATTGTGAATTTGCAACTGGTTGACTTCCCATTGAAACAGTCACTAATGCAATGCAGCTACAGTATATCTTCTCTGATGTATTTCTTTCTTTTTTGCGTGGTTATGGATTTATTCTTGTTTGACAACATATTTGCTGTTTTGCAAATAATTACTTCTTTCAGAGCCTCCTACCTTTGTTAAGAAATTGGAACCAAAGCTAATGTGGAAGCATGGCATTACTGCTCGAATGCAGTGCACAGTCAAAGGATCAGCTGAACTCAAAGCTACCTGGTTTCTGAATGACAAAGAGCTCAGTGATGGAGAAAAATATAAAATCTCTTTCAAAGCTGGTCTTGCAACTTTGGAAATAGTCACTGTAAATGTGTTAGACAGTGGAAACTACACATGTGAGGTGTCAAATGAAGCTGGTAGTGAGAGCTGCAGCACTGACTTATCCGTTAAAGGTTTGCACCATAACAGTTTAATGAATCTTTTTATTATTATTGTGAAATAAACAAAAATAACAGATTATCCTTTTACCTGATCTTTACTCTTAGAACCCCCGTCCCTTCGTAAAGAATTACAAATGGTAGAAGCAGTGAAAGGAAAGCCTGCTGTATTCGAATGTGAAATTAAAGGAACCGCTCCGTTTGAAATCACCTGGTTGAAAAATAAGAAACCAGTCACCGCCACAGATAGAAAGTATAAAATCATCTCTCAGGAGTCCATTGCTCGCTTGGAATTCTGCTCATTTGAAAGTGCAGATGTTGGGGATTATCAGTGCTGCATAGCTAATGATGTTGGCAAAATCATCTCGAAGGCACTGGCTAAATTAAAAGGTTGGTATAGAAGATTAAAAATGAAATAAATACACTTAAATTGCCTAAATAACCTTTCTATAGAACAGTTTTCATTGATTTGAAAATGTGTTGTACAGAACCACCAACGTTTGTGAAGAAGATTGAAAGCATTACAGCCACGTTGGGAGATTCTGTGAAATTACAAAGCTCATTGAAAGGCTCACCCCCAATTGCTGTCAAATGGTTGAAGGAAAATGATGTTTTGAGAGATGATGATCCAAATATTAAAATGATATTTGAGAACAACATTGCTATTCTGCAAATAACAACTGTTGCCATTAGCCACGGTGGCAAGTACACATGTCAAGCTGAGAATGAGGCTGGACACAATAAATGTGAAACCACTGTAACAGTTCAAGGTTAGATTTCAACTATTGAAAAATATATAAATATACAGTGAATACACTACGTCTACATATGTGTAACATTTAAAGACATTTTGTCTTAACACTAATCAACTTTATCATAGAACCTGCTAGAATCATAGAGAAGGCAGAATCCATCAATGTGACTTCAGGAGAACCTGCAACCTTGGAATGCAAAATTGCTGGAAGCCCTGAACTAAAAGTGAAATGGTTCCAGGATGGAAGAGAGATGAAGGGAGGTCGAAAATATAAAATCACGCTGAAAGAGAACATAGCCATCTTAAAGATTCTAGCTGCTGAAAAGGCAGACTCTTCTGAATACACAATGGAAGTGTCCAATCGGGTTGGAAAGGACCAGTGCTCATGCTGTATTACGGTGCTAGGTTAGCTTTTCTTTTTTTATGCTTTTTAAATTGTTTTCATGAAATGTATGCAACATGCAATGTATGATGTAACATTTTCTTTCCAATAAACAGATCGTATCATACCACCCTCTTTCACAAAGTCTCTGAAAAGACTTGATGGAATTATGGGTAATGATATTTTAATGGATTGCAAAGTGTCTGGATCCCAGCCTATGACACTGTCTTGGTTTAAAGATGAGAAAGAAATCAAATCTGGAGATCGATTTCTATCTGAAATCAAAGACAACTCAGCTGTATTGAAAATTTCTACACTGGAGAAGTTTGATGCAGGAGTGTACACATGCCGGGCAACAAATCCTGCCGGATCTAAAGAAACCAGTGGAACCTTATATGTCAAAGGTTTATAATGTTCTTTAACCATATGTCACACCTTAAATTTCACTCATTAGCGGTAGTGAAATTGGAATCATTTACAGATGAAAAATACATTCTGTATTTTCTTCTTCTTAATACATTCTAGAACCACCATTCTTCACACTGAAACCTGACAACCAAGATGTCATACCAGGATCTACTGTTGTCTTGAAGTCTGCTTTCACTGGAACAGCTCCTCTTAAAATTAAGTGGTTCAGAGAGGACAAGGAGATATCAAGTGGAGGCACATATTTTATCAAGAAGGAAACCTCCTCAAGTTTTTTAGAACTTCACTCAGTAAAACCCACCGACTCCGCTAACTACACATGCCAAGTTGCCAGTGACGCTGGGAAGGTGGCATGCACTGCTGTCTTGTTTGTGAAAGGTGCCTTTTTTTCTTATATGCCTTGCTCAATGTACATTTGTTGCTATTCAGTTTTTGCATACAATTTTGTTTAATTTATGTCAAACTCTTTTTTTAGAACCACCATTGTTTGTGATGAAGCTTGAGTCTACAAAACTAGTTGTGAAAGAAAGTACTGTAAAGCTGGAGTGTAATGCAACCGGCACCCCGGACATACATTTTAAGTGGTACAAGAATGAGATTGAAATAAGAGAAAATGAGAAATACAAAATGGCTGTTACCAACTCAGTTGCCTCACTGGAGATTGTCTACTGCTCTGTTGATGATAGTGGGGATTATGTTTGTGTGGCATCAAGTGATGCTGGTTGCGACCGCTGTTGTAGCACAATTACCGTTAAAGGTGTGTTGAGTACTCCTTTTGTCTTATTGATTATCAATTGGTACTTTAATATGCTATTCTGACTTGATTGCCATCTTCTTTTAGAACCTCCAACATTTAAAAGGACCTTTGAATCCAAAGAAACTATCAAAGGATCGGATACTATGTTTGAAGGACAGATTGCAGGCTCTGGTCCATTCAACATATCTTTTTACAAAAACACAAAGGTGGTCAGAAATGATAAAAGACACAAGATAGTGTTAAAGAATGACATAGTTACATTTCAAATTTTGGCAGTTGAAGTCGGAGATGCTGGAACATATCAATGTACAATAGAAAATGAAGTTGGGAAGTCATCTTGTGATTTTGAGATTACACTGAAAGGTTTGTTTGAAAAACTTAAATGTAATTATATTTGCCTGTTACTTCTTGTTGCCTTGCATTTACAAAGTAAATGTTTACTTTTTCACATTTAGAACCACCATTGTTTTTGCAAAAGATAGAGAATATGACTTCTCTAGCTGGCAGTAAGATTTTTATGCAGTATACCCTGAAAGGATCGCTACCTATGACTGTGTCATGGCTGAAGGATGACCATGAGGTCAAAGATGGTGAACATGTGCAGATGTCATTTGAAGACAGGACAGCAATGCTGCATATTTCAAATATTCAAACAAAACATGCTGGGAAATATACTTGTCAGGCAAGAAATGAAGCCGGCAGACAGAAATGCTCAGTGTTATTGGAAGTCAAAGGTTGGTTGACATTCATCAGGATTTATCAAATTGCTGTTCATTTTTGGATTGTATACTCTAACGCTGAAAGTTAATTATTGAATTTTGTTTATCACAGAACCAGCAAACATCACTGAACAGGCCAAATCTGTCAGTGTAACAGTGGGGGATCCTACTACACTTCAGTGCAGGTTCTCAGGAACCAAGGTCCTTAAAGCCAAATGGCTAAAGGATGGACGAGAGCTGACCTCAGGTCAAAGATACAAAGTACTGAGCACAGATAAGAGCTCTGTACTAAATATTCTCCGTACAGAAAAAAGCGATAGTGGAGATTATAACTTTGAGGTTTCCAATGATGTTGGAATCAGTACCTGTGAAGCTACTGTTTCTGTTCTAGGTTAGCAAATTCACCAATCTTATTTATATACATTCTTTTTGTTTTTTGTACAGTTATACATGCCTTGGCAGTATTGTCATACTTTCTTTTTTCTTCATGCTAGATCAAATCATAAAACCATCTTTCACAAGAAAACTGGAAGAAACAGAGAGCATAAAAGGATCATTTGCACACTTGGAATGTCTTTTGTCTGGGTCATTACCTATATCAGTACTATGGTACAAAGATGAGACCTTGATCAAAAATGATGATAAGCACAAATGCACATTCTTTGAAAATACAGCTTTTCTGGAAATAAGTCGTCTTGACAGTGCAGACAGTGGTAGCTACACCTGCATTGCTACTAACAAAGCAGGCAAAGACCAGTGTTCCGGGGCCTTACTTGTGAAAGGTTTGGAAAAATATATTGTTTTCTGTAATTCTGGATATATTGCTGTACAGGAGTTACACAAGTTAAATGTGTTTTATCCACAGAACCACCACTGGTTGTAGAAAAGCCTGAATCTTTGGATGTTTTGCCCGGATCAAAGGTTCAGTTTAATGTCCTTTTGTCTGGCACTCCACCCTTGACGATTAAATGGTATAAAGACAAGAAGGAGATCTTATCTGGCTCTGACTGCTCTGTGACTAAAGATAATACCTCTACATCATTGGAGCTCTTTTTTGCCAAAGCGAAAGATTCAGGCGACTATATCTGCGAAATAAATAATGACGTTGGCTCCGATGCTTGCCAAGCAACACTCTTTGTCAAAGGTTCTTAGTGGCTGTTTTTCTTTACCTTCTTAACATCAGTTTTTTATTGTATATCTTCTAAACGTATTATGTTTACTTCATTATATAGAGCCTCCAAAGTTCACACGAAAACCTGATGGTGTGTCAGTGGTGAAACCTGGGCAAAGTAAGACATTTGAATGCCAGGTGACCGGAACTCCAGAGATTGATATCTGCTGGTTCAAAGATGGAAACGAGATAAGTCCTGGTGACAAGTTCAGGATGTCCTTTGTTAACAGCATAGTATCTCTTGAAATTTTTTCTGCTGATACTAAGGACAGTGGAACATACTATTGTGAGGCCCGTAATGAGGCAGGCAGTGAAAGCTGCAGTATGGAATTGAAAGTGAAAGGTTTGTGGATTATTTTTTATGATTTTATATTTTCATTTTTTTAATTAATTGGATATAATATTATTACATTAATATTTGATATTATTTTAATTATTAATTTGATTAATTGTCTGTTTTCTTTACCTCAGAGCCACCCTCCTTTGTAAAACAGTTATCACTTGTTGATATTGTGAAGGGCTCAAATGTGTCTTTTCATTGTCAAGTCATTGGCACTGGTCCATTTGAGGTTATGTGGCACAAAGATTTAAAGGAAATTAAATCAAGCACAAAGCACAGTTTCTCACAAGCGCAGGACATTCTAAGTCTGGATATACAGAAATGTGATGTTGTGGATGTTGGTGAATACCGGTGTACTGTCTCAAATGAAGTTGGGAGTTGTTCTTGTAGCACTATGCTTTGTATAAAAGGTTGGTGACTATATAACTTTATAATTTAATTATACATTTATAATTTAAATAATTGTTCACTGACAATATTTCTTCTTGGTTTGATGTTAGAACCACCATCCTTTGTGAAGAAAATCAATAATGTTGCCACTATTTTGGGTAAATCGGCTGAATTTCATTGTGTTGTCACTGGGTCACAAACTCTGTCTGTGCAATGGCAAAAAGATGAGAACTGGATCCTGGAAGATCCTAAAATTGAAAGGATATTTGAAAATAATGTGGCAACTCTAAGGATTTCGGCCTGTGAAGCCAGTCATGCTGGAAAATATACCTGCCAAGTGGCAAATGAGGCCGGACAAGAAAAGTGCTTTGCAACCCTCATGGTGCAAGGTTTGTCATTTCATTTAATCTGCTAGCTAGATATTTGTGAAGTATGTTCAGGGCCAATTTTGAAACATGGATTTAACCGAGTATTTCTATGCATTGTAGAACCACCTCAGATCATAGAGAAACCAGAAGTGATGAAAGTAACTACTGGGGATCCAGTAAGTTTAGAGTGCAAAGTGACAGGCACTCCTGAGCTCCAAGTGAAGTGGATCAAAGATGGCAAAGAGCTCAAGTCAAGTCCACAGCATAAACTTAGCTTTGAGAACAACATTTGCAGCCTAAACATTCAGAATACACAACAAGAGGATGCAGGCGACTATCAATTTAAAGTCTCAAACAACATTGATACCTGCAGTTGCGTAGTCAAGTTGATTGTACTAGGTCAGTTGCAAAATATGATGTTGAAACAAATTGATATGATAGTGCACTTGTTGCTATATGATATGTAATGCACATGGTTTTGACTGTTTTGTTGTTGCCTTTGTGAAACCAGAGCAAATTATCCCACCCACTTTCACCAAACCTCTGAGTGAACTACAGGAAATATTGGGAACATTTGTTCAAATTGGCTGCAAAATATCTGGATCGCTTCCTATCACCGTGGAATGGCAAAAGGATGGGAAGAGCATTTCTGTTGGTGGAAAATATAAACTTATTCGTCAGGACAATTCAGTGTATTTGGAAATTGAACAGCTAGAGAGAGATGATGCTGGCACTTATTCTTGCAAACTGACAAATGCAGCAGGAAGTGTTGAATGCAGTGGGGCACTGAGGGTGAAAGGTCAGAATTGATTGATTGTATGTAGAATTTACATCTTTCTCTCCCATTATGAGGTTAGACCAACGCATTAACATGGTTGTTGTGGTTTGCTTTCAAATACATCTTTAGAGCCACCAAGATTTGTGCTGTTTCCTGAGTCCCAGGCAGCCCTGCCTAACTCCAATGTGCGATTTAAAAGCACATTTAAAGGAACCCTTCCTTTCACAGTGAAATGGTTCAAGGATGAAGCTGAACTGATAACAGGACCATCATGTTTTATTGGACTGGAAGGCTTGTCTTCCTTCTTAGATATTTACTCAGTTGGAGTTTTGCAGAGTGGAGTTTACTCTTGTCAAGTGAGCAATGATGCTGGCACAGAAAGATGTAGTGCCAATTTAATGGTGAAAGGTTGGAAAATATTTTTTATTCTTGCATTGGCTTTAATCTTTTCTTGATTGGCTTCCATTGTTCATGCTGTCTCTGACTGCTTTTATCCATGCTGAGTTGCATTGCATTTTCACTGCTCTTCCTCCACTTTATTTTCAAAGCAGTTCAGTTCCACTACCATGCAATTCATCATGCTTCCCATTTCCATTTTCACATTCATCTTGCTTTCCGTTCTTAACAAATCAATCAAGTGCTCAAATCATCTTTGCTGAATATTTTACTTTATGAAGTTACATGTGGTTCAAGAAGCTAATTTTGCTACATTTCGGCTTTGCAGAACCTCCTGAATTTGTGCTAAAATTGCCAGTCACAAAGTTTGTAAAGCAGCGTGAGCCACTTTGCCTCGAGTGCAAAATCTCGGGTGACCCATCTCTGCGATTGCAGTGGTACAAAAATGACACCAAGATCACGGATGGTGGCAACTATAGAACATCATTCGTTGACTCATTGGCAGTACTTGAGCTGCTTTCCACAAGCTTTGATGACAGTGGAGTCTACACCTGTGAAGCAACCAATGACGCTGGAAGCATAAGCTGCAGCACAACTCTTACAGTCAAAGGTTAGCCAGTGATGATTACAATGCAGCTTGATATTTTCTGTCACACGTTTTTTGTAATTCACTATTATTGTAGTGTATGTTGGTGGTAGTACGTCAGTGTGACTTTAAAGCTTTGCTGCATGTTACGAAAGGCTGCTTCTTAACGATTCTAAATGTTTTGTAGACCCACCATCTTTCCTCAAAGTACCTCAGCCAATTGAAGGAATTAAGGAAAAGGACGCTAGCCTACACTGTGAGATATTTGGCACAGCACCTTTTGAGATTACCTGGTCCAAAGACAAAACTGCAATAAAGGAAAGTAGAAAATACAAGATGGTGAATGAGGATACTTCTGCCACTCTTCATATCATTGGATTGGAAGCCTCCGACGTTGGAGAATATGAGTGCAAGGCGTCAAACAGTGTAGGATATGAAACATGCCATACTACAGTTAAACTCAGAGGTTAGTAGAATAGCGTCGTCGGTGGGTATTTTTTTTCCCGAATTTTGATAAATCATGTTCCAGCTTTAAACCATGAACTACTTCTTCACGTTGTTTTTTTTTCTCCTCTCCGTGTTTGTCCTCTCTCAGAACCACCAACGTTTGTGAAGAAATTGTCGAATACAACATGCATATTGGGTGAAGAAGTCACCCTGATGGCCACTGTCAAAGGCTCACAGCCAATGACTGCGTCTTGGGTAAAGGATAAGGATCACATTCTCAGAGATGGGGACAACCGGAAAATTACCTTTGAGAACAATCAGGTTACTCTTAAAGTCTTCAAAGCAGACTCACTGGCAATGGGCAAATACACCTGCCAAATCAAAAATGATGCTGGAGTTGTGGAATGTTTTGCTAACTTGACTGTTTTAGGTTTGTAATTTTCTATTTCCTCTCTAATTCCATGTTCTCTCCTAATTTGCTTTTCCCCCCTCAGTTGTTGTTTTTTTTATTACTCAGTGTCTGTAAAAACACCTCTGCTCATGTTCTTAATTTTCAGAACCCGCTAAAGTTGTGGATAGACCAGAGTCTTTCAGTGTGACTGCAGGTGATATTGCAGCTCTTGAAGTCAAAGTGTCGGGGACACCAGAGCTGAAACCAAAATGGTATAAGGATGGGGTCGAGCTTTCCTCTGGCCAGAAGTACAAAATATCCTTCTCAAAGATGATCTCCAGTTTGAAAGTATTGTCTGCAGAGAGGATTGATACGGGAGAATATATATTTGAGGTGAAAAATGAGATTGGCAGTGATCTCACCAAACTAAACCTCACCGTTCTAGGTTCGTGGCCACTTTCTTTACATAAAATACTATTACATTTTCCTAATTGCGTAGTGTTTTGCCTAATGCACTGGTTACTAACATTGTCCTCCTATAACAGATAAAACCATACCTCCAACATTTACACGGAAATTGAAGGATTCTCAACCCATTGTTGGAAAGGCTGGTGAAATGGACTGCAAAGTCTCTGGTTCTGCACCTTTCACTATTACATGGTACCATGATGGAGAGGAAATCAAAACTGGGCCAAACTATGAGATCACATTCATTGATAACACCTGCACACTGAAAGTGCCCACTCTTAAGTTGTCAGACTCAGGAGTGTATAAATGCAAAGCCGTAAACAAAGCCGGGGATAATGAGACCAGTGCCTCTTTCCTTGTGAAAGGTCAGTAAAGTACTTGTTTGGGCTTCTTAATAACTATGCTTTGTGATGTAACTGATTCATGTCGGATGTCTGCAAGCTAAAAGTGTGTATTTTTTTGTATTTAGAACCTCCTTCTTTCGTGATGCCACCTCAGCCTTTGGAAGCAATGCCTGGCACAAATGTAACATTCTCAGCAATTGTGAAAGGAAGTGCACCACTGAAACTTAAATGGTTCAGAGGCACCAAGGAAATTGTGTCTGGAAAAGGCTGTGAAATTGCTCTACGTGACAATACAGCTACTCTGGAGCTATCCAAAATTGACAAATCCCACACTGGAGAGTATACATGCCAGATTATTAATGATGTTGGCAAGGAAAATTACGCAGTTAACCTGTCTGTGAAAGGTTGGTCTATTTTTTTCTTCTTTTTTTCCTACCCATTTTTTATTAACAGAAAAAAATATATACAGATTTTAAAAATCTAAATGTGAACTAACCAACTTCTGTATGATTTTACTCAGAACCTGCACGCTTTGTTAAGAAGCTGAAGGATCACTCTGTTGAGAAGGGGAAATCATTGATACTGGAGTGCACATACTCTGGAACCCCAAAGATATTTGTCACCTGGTATAAGGATGGAAAACAGCTATATGCCTCTTATAAGTATAATGTCACTACCACTGAGACCTCATGCATTTTGGAGTGTCTGAACACTGATGATAAAGAAGCAAGCGGGGAATACTCTTGTGAAGTTTCCAATGATGCCGGAAAAGATACCTGCAAAGCACAAGTGTGCATCTTAGGTTAGTTTACCTAAGTTGACTCGGTAATGTATTTGGGCTGTCGTACTGTGTGTACTTCTGATGTGCATGTGCATGTTACTGATTTGACGCTGTGTGTCTGTCACTTTAGAACCACCTTATTTCATTGAGAATTTGGAGGCGATGGAAGTGACATCTGGTGATGCAGTTTGTTTGAAATGTCACGTCGGAGGAACTCCTGAAATTAAGGTGGCTTGGTTTAAAGCTGATGGAAAATTGAGGTCTTCTCCTACTTGCAAAATAGAGTACTCTAAAGGCATTGCTTGTCTGAAACTGAGCAAAGCAACCAAGGCTGATATTGGTGAATACACCTGCAAAGCCGAAAGCAGCATAGGATCGGCATCAACCAGCTGTCGTCTTTCTGTTCAAGGTGATGATCACTGTCTTTTATGTTTTCTTCTAAACCTGAAAATATTCAACTGTCACACTCCATCATCATTATATATATGAAAGATACTACATCTGTGAAGAAATTGCATCATGTCCTGGAGCTAATATCATTATATTGTTATACTATCCTGTTTGTAGAGGCCAAAACGCCACCAACCTTCCCCAAGAAAATAACCAGTCTCCAACAGACTGTAGGAATGGCTGTCAGATTTGAGTGCCGCGTGGCAGGCTCCTCACCCATTGAGATCTCTTGGCTTAAAGATGGAGAAACTGTGAAATCCAAAGACTATACCATGATTTATGATGATAACACAGCTGTCCTTGAAATAGACAGAAGTGAAATGAGACACTCTGGGGAATACACTTGTGTTGCTACCAACAGTGTTGGAACTGCATCCTGCAGAGCCAAACTCATTCTTCAAGGTCGGTTGGTTTTTGTTCTAAGAAATGTTTTTATCTTGCTGACAGGGAGAAATGTATGTTCTGTATTAGCATAGTATGACATTGTACACCGTTAACTCTTTCAATTTCAAAGTATGTTGTTTGTTCCAACTCTTTCCAACATTTAACTTTTAGAGCCAAGATACCCACCTGTCTTTGATAAAAAGCTATCCCCCGTGGTGGACATTTTGGTTGGCGGTATTGTGGAATTGGAATGCCACTTGACTGGATCTCTGCCAATAAAAGTCACTTGGTCAAAGGATCACAAAGCTATTCGTTCAGGGGGAAATTACAAGATGTCCTGTGTTGATAACACCCCACACCTCACTATATTGAAAGCAGATAAAGCAGACTCTGGCTGCTACTTTTGCCATGCCACTAATGACATTGGGAAAGACTCTTGTTCCACTGAAATTACTGTGAAAGGTATTTGGCCTGCTGATTCCCAATTTTTCATCTCACTCATTTTTGTTGAGAGACTTTTGGGATAATTGTTTGCTTTAGCCTCCTTTGGCACCTTATGTGACATTAGGTGATCATTACAATGTTCTTTTCCATACACCATTAACATATTTATGTCCGTTTTCAGAACGCAAAGTCCAACCTACCTTCACCAAAAAGCCTCCAGAGACCCTTGAGGATACAGAGGGCAAGATGGTGAAGATTGAAGCACGTGTGGCTGGATCTCAACCCATGACTATTAATTGGTACAAAGATGACTGTGAGATTGACAGCTCTGATCGCTATGACATGTCCTTCAAGAGCAATGTGGCTGCGTTGTGTATAAAAAGCTGCCAAGTCTCAGACTGTGGAAAGTATTCATGCAAAGCAACAAATGAAGCTGGCACTGCCTCTTGTGAAGTGAGAGTTACTATTACTGGTAGGTCAACATTGTAATTTGAATAATGTGTTGTATGCATGCCTACCCAAGTATGTTTTTCAATGTTTCTGTTGTTTCTTGTTTTTCTTTTAAGAACCAAAGAAACCACCTACGTTTGATCCTGCTCTCAAACCAGTCACACTGACTGAGGATGAGAACCTGCATCTTAGCTGCCACGTTCATGGATCCTCTCCCTTGAAGATTCAGTGGATGAAGGACAGGAAGGACTTAATAAACACTTCTAACACTAAAATCGTTTTTGACAATGAAGTTGCCTCCTTGGAGATCATGCACGTATCAAAGAATGATGCAGGGGACTATCTGTGCAAGGCCACCAATGCAGCTGGTAGTGAATTCTGCAAAGCCAAAGTGACAATCAAAGGTAAATGTTTCTGGAACGTGTTGTATTCAACAGTTTCTTAAATTTGGTTATCATGATTTGTTCGTAAATTAATGACAGGGTGTTTTAATACCACATTTCTTGATTGATGATTTAATGCAGAAAAGTCCAAGACAGCACCTAAACCCGGTGAAGTGAAACCAACAGCAGCGCCGGAAAAAAAACTGGACAACTTGTTTTTCATTGAGGAGCCCAAGCCTTGCCATGTAACTGAAAGTAAGTATGATGAAAAGAGATTTAAAAGACTCATTAGTATCCAACTAGTTTGCTATATTGTTAGCATCCTCCACATTGACCATTGCAGCCGGGGTAGCCAACTTGATTCAGCTGGATGACAAATATATATCTGTATATATATTACCTACATTTAACTAGCTAGGCAATGGCGACCTGGCCAAGATAAAGCGCAAACGTGCAAGACAACATACTGTTACACATAGCGTACACAGAGTACGAAATACAAAATGAGGTAGTCTGTTTAAAATACAAATGCTGTACAGAGTCTATATACAGTTATTGCAGAAGTACAAATGCACTAGAGAGTGTAGCTAAGTGGAAAATGCTGTATAGAATAGTATACAGTTTGTGCAATGTAAGGTATGTTTTTTTGCGAGGTAGGTCAGTTAGTGTGCAAAAGTGGTGTGGCAAAGACAATAGAGAGCATAACATTAGGGCATATCAGTGCAAATGGTATAGTGCAAAGGAGCGATACTATAAGACAGTTGTGCAGATAAAAGTGTGAATATGTCATGGGGCATGGGAACTGGAAGGAATGGCGGCCAAAGGAGGTGCGGGCTTTTGGGGTGACCAGAGAGATTTATCTGCTTCTGCACAGATTTAGAAAATGAGAGGAAAAATATTAACACTTTAAATTGATATAAAAACTTTCAAAGGGATAATAATTTTAAAGATTAAAAGGGCGAAATGCAAGACTTTCATAAGAAAATGTTGTCTTATTAACTTTCAGAGGGCATTGCAACATTCATTGCCAAAGTTGGAGGTGATCCCATTCCTAATGTGAAATGGATGAAGGGCAAGTGGAGACAG
This sequence comes from Esox niger, assembly GCA_016801105.1. Lineage (NCBI taxonomy): Eukaryota > Metazoa > Chordata > Actinopteri > Esociformes > Esocidae > Esox > Esox niger. The sequence goes on along the minus strand of JACXGJ010000762.1, from coordinate 35,003 downwards.
CTCACTCATGGTGGTCGCATCACTATTGAGCAGAAAGGCCCGGATGCCAAGCTGGAGATCAGAGAAATAACCAAGTCTGACTCCGGACAGTACAGATGTGTTGCGTCTAACAAAAATGGAGAAATTGAATGCAGCACAGACATACATGTTGAGGAAAAGAAAGAGGTTGTTGGAGTTGAGGGAGACTTCAGAGCAAAACTGAAGAAGTAAGTGAATCTCTCTTTAAGGGTTGTGCTGCTGCCTTTCATATTCTATAAGAAACTGAAAGAATATCACTTCTAATTTTCTTCCAAAGGACCCCATCTAAACAGAAGAGTCCTCAGGAAGAGAAAGACATCGACATTGTAGAGTTGCTCAGAAATGTGGACCCTAAGGAGTATGAGAAATATGCCCGCATGTATGGAATCACTGACTACCGTGGACTTCTTCAGGCCATTGAACAGTTAAAACGGGAGAAAGCAGAAGAAAGTGGAAGACCGGTAAATTCTTTTAATAATGAATGGAGAGGTTACACAAATTACAAAGTTGATGTGTGCAATCATGTTACTGATGTTATCATTGTTTGCATGTCATGGTCAAATCATCAATAAGTGCCTATGTTGAACATCATAATAAATTGTAGATACTTTAGGATGATCTGAACATGATGCACATAAACAACTAATATCAGAATCAAGACTTGAATCGTGTGCCACAAATGCTGATGCGTTGGCATTTCGAAACAATGACATGGATGTAAAACGAACGCATGAATAGCTGTCTCACCTTGTAATTTTGTAATTTCCATGACATACACTATTAAGTTGTATTCAGTTGAATTTAATCGCTTTTTTTCAAATTTTTAGTCATATTTTCATTCTAAATCATTTGAAAATGGCCATACTTTAACTAGTTCTGCTAATTGTTTTGGTGCGATTAAGGAACCGGAGAGAGAAAGAGAATCCGACGAGGATTTGGCCGCTCTTGTGGCTGATTTGCAAAAGAGAATGGAACGTACTGAGGTAGGTTCTTGATTTGCCAGCAATATGACATGTTTAACAATGACAGCAGCAGTGTATGCATTTTAATTTGCTTTAATTTCTTCATGTTTCTTTTTCATCTGCTTGTAGCCGGTCACTGTGAATAAAGACATAATGGATCAGTCTACACCCACCAAGAAAACTGCGGTATTTGAGTGTGACGTCAAGATTAACTTCCCTGAGATCACTTTGTCATGGTACAAGGGAACACACAAGCTTGAGAACAACGATAAATATGAAATCAGCATTGTTGGGGACCGTCACATCTTGAAGATCAAGAACTGTGAAACCAAAGACCAGGGGAATTACCGTGTTGTTTGTGGCCCACATATCTCCAGTGCCAAACTGACTGTTATTGGTGGGTGTTTATGATTATTTTGTACTAACAATACAATTAAAGATGCACATGGGACTAATCCTCCATTTGATTAATTACAAAAGCATAATGCTTAAATAAAAAAGTATCGCCCCTTCCTGATCGCCAAATACTGCACACTGATAAGTTCATCAGTTTTAAATAGCAAATTATTTGGTTAAACAATTTCATTATTTAGTTCTTTTTCTCACGTAAATACAAAGGAGCAGTCTGGGTTTGGGGCGAGGGAGGCTGACTGTTGGACATTTTCTGTGATTACAAAACCAAAAAATGACAAAGCACGTTTTAGTCTTTGTATATCTATAAATAATAATCGATATGCGTCTTTCCTTGTGTCGTTACAGAGCCTGAGGTTGAGAAACATCTTGAAGAAATTACGGGTAAGGAAGGTCAAACATGTACACTGTCTTGTCAGTTTTCTATCCCTAATGTCAAAACACAGTGGTTCAAGAATGGAAAGCTTTTAGAAATGAAAGGCAGATACTCTCATGAGGTTGTCAACAAGATTCAGAAGCTCTCAATTACAAACCTCAAACCAGAAGACCAAGGACGTTATACCTGCAGATATGATAACCTTGAATCAACTGCAGATCTGTGGGTTGAAGGTTTGTATGAATTAAATAAAATAATTATTATTCTTTTGTGTGTAGTGGAGATCATGTCAAATTAACCTCTTTTTTCTTCATCACTAATTGTAACTACTCTTTAATAAAACAAATGTTTTTTTACTAATTTTCTCTTTTTATGCACTTTTTATGTGACAGATAATTCTTCCAAGAGCTTTTAGTCTAATATTTTTCAACTTTCTTACTCTTGGCAGCAAAATATCTCTTTCTTCTTTTTAATTCCTTTGTTTCTTAATTTTGATTCTTGGTCTTGACTTTCATCCCATTTAGTCATCCAAACACACTCATAACTTGGTTGAATACATTCTAACCACATTTCTAACCACGTACCTGTTCACCATACTCCCATTTGACTCAAATTTGCACATTTGTGTTTCATATCTGGATTAACTAGAAATATTAAAACTGAACTAAATTCTTCCCATGTTATCTGTTTTAGCTGAACAAATTCACTTCACCAAACGTATTCAGAACATTGTGGTGGGTGAACGTCAAGCAGCCACCTTTGAATGTGAGGTGTCTTTCGACAATGCAATTGTTACATGGTACAAAGACACTTGGGAACTTAAAGAGTGCCAAAAGTATAACTTCAGAAGCGAAGGCAGAAGACACTTTATGATAATCCGCAATGTAACCAGTGATGACGAAGGTGTGTAGAGTTGCATCGAAGGAATTTTTTTTTTTTTTTTAGCTATTGTTTCCCTGATTAATAAAATCTGAATGGTTTATTAAATAATATTCATTACTAATCCTTTAGGCGTTTACTCTGTCATTGTGAGATTGGAGCCTAGAGGGGAAGCTAAAAGCACAGCTGAACTTTATCTTTCGGGCAAAGGTCGGTATAGTTGTAGGCATTTTTTTGTTTTCCAGTAGTCTGAACCTCAGAGTTGCCCTCATTCACATTTTAATACATCATCTTCCATTTTCACAGAAATTGAATTAGCAAGGGTACCCCATGGTAAGTATTGTATTTCTAGCCACACAACTTCTCACATGTATACAATGTATACAATTTGTAATCAACTTAACTAAAGTATGCACAGTACATATAGGTCACCCTATATATGATATTAAAACCAAATTTGACATCCTTTAGATGTTCCTGATTCATCAATACAAATGCCTGATATGCCAACTTCAGTTACTCTGAAAGGTAAGATTGAGGCATATGATTGGCAGTAATAATACACACACACAACCATATATAGATTTATTCTGTATACATGTACATATAATTACAGTACCAGTAAAAAATGTGGACACCCTCATTCAATGGTATTTCTTCAAGTGTTGAACAAATCAATATACATTTTATTTGAGATCATTCTAAGTAGCCGCTCTTTGCGTTGATGACAGCTTTGCACTCTGAATATTGTCTCAACCAGGTTCATGAGGTTGTCACCTACAATGCTTTTCCAACATTCTTGAAGGAGTTCCCACATATGCTGAGCACTTGACCTTCATTCTTCGGTCTAACTCATCCCAAATCATCTCAATTGGGTTGAGATCAAATGATTGTGGAAGCCAGGTCAACTGCTGTAGCACCATCACTATCTTTCTTTGTCAAATGGGCCTTACACACCCACTAAGCGCAAACCAGATAGGATGTCCTATTGCTCCAGAGTCCTGTGGTAGCAATGATGGTTGAGTGTGCTCGAAATACATTATAGAGTGTCACCAGCAAAGCAAACCCACACCATCACACCTCTACTTCCACGATTCACAGGGGGAACCACACATGCCGAGATAATACATTCACCCACTCTGCATCTCACAAAGATCTTAGATCTTGAGGTTGGAACCAAAAATCAAAATGTTGACAGATTTCCACCATTTTAATTTTTATTCTCTCAGGTTTCTTGGCCCAAGCAAGACTCTTATTCTCATCGATGTGCTCCGGTAGTTGTTTGTTTGTATCAATTCGACCATAAAGACCTGATTCACTCAGTCGCCTCCAAACAATTGTCTAGACATGTATTTAAATAAACAATGTAAAAGGACTGTGGCAGTCCTCATGAGAGCCAGTATCATGATAGAACTAGATGGTTTTTGTGACTGCTCTTACAGGGACTAAGAGGATCGCCACAGTAAATGTTTTGCATTGATTGATCTTCATATCTTAAAGTAATGATGAACTGCTGTTGCTCTTTGCGCATTTTACCTGTTCTTTCCATAATATGGAATACCACATTATAGAAAAAATTATGGTCTTCTGTATATCACCAGTAACTTGTCACAACACAAGTGATTGGCTCAAACACATTAAGAGAACAAAACTCCCCAAATCTACTTTAAGGCATACCAGTTAATTGAAATGTATTCCATGTGACAACCTTGTGAACTAAAGAAATATCCTTGAATGCGATGGTGTGTCCAAAGTATTGACTGGTAATGTATGAGAACTAAATATCCATTTGTATTTTTAAAGAATCTTCTCCATACTATTATGAAGAAGAGATGCAAATGAGAGAGGTGGAAATGAGAGGTATATGGCCTTGCATTCTTTTATGTGGATGTTTTTTTCATTTTAATAGTAACCACCATCAATCTATCTATCTCCATGCATTTATACTTATGTTCATTTTATATTCATGAGTTTGTACACTTTTGTACACCTTAAAAAAATCTTCATCTTAGCAATAAGACTTGACTAATATTTCTATCATCAATAACCACCATTAGTTTAACCCACTCCATTCAAGTGTGCTCATGTTTTTACACCTTTTTTTTACATTATCTAACCAAAATGCCACCCTGCTTCCCCTTCTCCCCTAATTCATCTAAACAGCAAATCTTTTTCATATTCCTGAATGTTCTTTTTCTCACTGTCAACACTGTTACCCTTTAGAATATGAAATCTGGACAGAAGAGAAAGTAGTACAGAAAATATCTACAACCACAGGTATCACTTTACAACCTATCCCTTTACAACCTATGTTGCCAATGCAGAACAAATTCAAGGGATAATCTTTAATCTTTCCAAGCTACTTTTGCATTAACATGTGTTGCTTAAAATGCTCTTTTTTTGTCTTTGTATGTTCAAGCCACTCTTGTATTGAAACAGAATGTATGGGCTCCTACTTTTTTGATGGCAATTCCATCGAATAAAACTCTTTAGGAATTGGGTAGAGAGAACAACATTTCCACCACATCTTAGAGTGTTTGAATGTGCCATAGTAAAGTTGGATGTGTGTGTCTGTCTCTCAGAAAATAATCTGATGTATTTTCATCTGCCGGAGTTATGTCATTTGGGTGTCTATAACTGTGTTATCCAGGTGAAACACTGTATCCCTAATTCTCTGTTATCTGGTGTGCTTAGCCAAAATTAGATCCTAATACAGTATACTCTCATTTTCTTATTAGCCCCAAAAGTACCTGTGGAGGAGTCGGTCCAGAGTTTGAAGGTTGGAATGAGAGAGGGAATGCCACAAAAAGGTATAAAATAACAGATGTCTGACAAACATATAAATAATGTTAATTTGTCAATTGGGTAACTTTGACAGGATTTTTTTATGTAAATGTGACTGCACTTCTCTGTCCAAATATTTTAAGTCATAATTTTGTGGAATATATCTATGATTTTTTTATTATTTGCTCATTATGTTGATAATGACGTTTCCATCTTATGTCCTTATTTCGCATGTCCCATATTTGTGAAAGAATTCATGAACTGGGGCTTATCGCAGAATTAGAGTTTTGCTTTTTATTACATTTTATAAAGGTCCAGATTCAGAGCTTTACAATAGTATAAAAACTTTAAAAGTAGATAATCTGCTGTACTTAGTTCTGAGAAAAAAACTTGAAAGATTTACACTTACCAGACGAGCTGGTCTTTGTTTTCACCCATTCAGTGTAGTTCACACCCTCTTAGGCCTTGACCCCACCCAGCTATTTAAGTATTCAAATTAGGACATTCTGGCCTTGTGCTAAACTGGCCTGGTTGGTCTTTAATAAACACATACTGTATCAAACCAAATAAAATATTTTTTTTTCACATGGAATTTATACATCAGATATAAACAGTACAGTGAAAGTTAAAGTAGCTTAGCAGCAGGATTCATAATAAATAATAGCAGCATTATAAGTGCAGATTGTTTGAATGCAGGTGGCCTGGCACTGAGCCATTATATGGTTATAGATTATGCATAATCACACACCTGGATGAATGACTTGTCAATCAGGAAGCTTATCAAACTAAGTGACGTGCTCCATTTTGTGAAGACTATGCAAACATAATAGCTAAGCTAGCTAGAAACCAGGAAATACTTGTTAGCCAGTAAGTTAATGTTAAAAGTAGTGGCATGCGACCTACGCCTCCGTTCAGGAATTGTGTCACATTTATGAATGTATGGGTGTCCACATTATTTAGAGATTTGCTATATTGGGCTAACACATTGAGTGTATTTAAAGTGTCTGAAGCTCTCAAGAAACCAGAGGAGAAGGCTAAACCAGCTGAGGCAGCATCACTTTATGAAGGTAGCCAAATATCTTACATTTTAAATTGTTTGTTTGGTGTCTTAACAGGTTGACCTTTGTACATAATAATAATTCATTCAAAGTTGACTGTCCTATTTAAAAATATATATTTATTTAAAACACTAAATAGGCCAAGTGGGTCATTTAAAGATAATAAAAAAAATATTTAAAAAAAAATTACACACAAATACTTTATGAGAAAGTCTTAAAATCCTTTTCATTACCAATTATAGTTTTTTTCCAAGAATTACTATTTCATACACATGACCTCAGGTAGCTTACAGTATAGTAACACAATGTAATAAAATAAAATGATATTGTAATATTGAAAATGATATATCTTGTATTTCAAATTATACCCAATGAATTAACACATTACAATTCAAATTTTTTCAGTAGGATGTGAACTTCAGTATATTGATTAGAAAAAAATTGGTCTTGCTAGTCTTAAAAATAACAAGAGTTGAAAATATCTGCTTTTAATTGACTATTTGACTTTGTAAATTTACACGGTTCTCATATAGCAAAGAAAATGTGTTTTATATATTTGTCCTAGCGCTTAGTAATTAGTTGGAATGGACAATGTACTTACTTTTATAATATTTTTAAAATACCTGTAGCCAAAAAGCCAGTGGATGAGAAGATAACAACAAAGGTTGTCCCAGAGGAGCTTCCCTCTCCAAAAGGTATAGTAATACATGAAAACTAATGTTTGTGTTGATTAATGTCATTCATGCATCATTGGTGATTTTTTTATTTTTCTTATCATATCAAGCCTATATGACATTGAGATTACTTTACTTTTGTGTCAAAATGTAATACAAATTATGAATAGTTTTAGACATATTCCAAATCTGTGTCACAATGTACATGATTTTGACACAAAAAACACACAAAAGCCCTCTAACAGTTTTAGTTATTGCTAGCTACCTTGTTTTTCTGACTGACATGACTTTAATAACTAATAGTGTAATCTTTTTATTTTGGTAATTTTAATTTCTCACTCAATATCTTAGAAGAACAAAAAGAAGCAATGAAGCCTGTTCAAAAACCAGCTGAAAAACCTGAACAGAAAGGTACGCCTATATTGCATTTCTCTGTTTTGTTTCAGAGTTACTACTTTAGTAACTTTTTTGGTCTGTTTTTAATATTCAGTGTTTTCTGTTTCTATATACGCTGTCTTGTAGACAGCTTCTTGAATTACTTATATTTTTAAACGTTATTGTCTATGCATCGCTTCCCAAAGGATGTCTATACATGCCTGTCACTTCTTGTGTTGAGTTTTCATTTGGCTATCATTAATTTAAATCGTGGGTCATGGGTTTTATATTGTACATGCTTTTTTATTGATTGCCCAGCATCACTTGTCGTGTTTCTAATTTTGAGTGTCTGTGTTATCTGAAGATGTGCCTTATGTTCCTGAGCCAAAACCAGAGCCGAAAATTTTACCTGCTGCTAAACTTGAACCTGAACCTAAGGTTTCACCTATTAAGAAACCAGAGAGTCTACCATCTAAAGGTATTTTCTATTATGTTGTGTGTGGATGTCACCTCTCCTTGGTGTAATGGTACATGATCCTGTATGGAATATTAGTGTAGGTAGTGTTCATCATTACCTTGGTATGTGAAATACAAATCAATGTGCATGTTATGTTAAGTTCCTGAGGCAGCTAAGAAACCAGAGGCTTCAATACCAGAACTAGAAAAGCCAGCAAGAATTATAAAGCCAGAGACACCATCCACTGTTTCTCCAATGGAGCCAGAGCCTAGTCTGGCTGCAAAGATTCTCCCATCACCACAAGGTACATTAGTATATAAAAGGCAGCTTAATGATTCTTTTAACAACTTACCTGTTCTTAAAGCTCTTCTGTTTCTCAAACCATCTTTGTGTATTTCTGTCTATTTGTGTCATTACAATGTTGACAAGTCTCCCCTCAAATATAAACAAATCTCTATCCACGTCTCTGTTATACAGAATTCTCATCTTATATTTCAAATCAATTGATTGTTAATTTTCTCTTTTTGTCTTATTACTTGGGTACGGGAACCCACATTTGGAATTTATATTTGTTGTCTGTTTGTCATATATAGTGTATGTCTGTTTGTTGTGCTTTTATAACAGCACATGTTATGTTATTTTAATTTGCATGTTCTTTTGAAGTGCCAGAAGCACAAAAAAAGCAGGAGGTGTCTCTGCAACAACCAGCTACCATCCCTCAGAAAATGGACAAACAAGACATTAAGCCTCAAATGCAACCTGTACCAGAAAAAGGTATATATATATATATATATTTATATATACATATTTATATATATATGTTTTTAAATTGTTTAGAATCATGAATGTTGATTTTTATATTGCCAATATACCACAGCTAAGCGCTGTATCCAGGCATTCTGCATTGTGTCATGTATAAGAACACTTCTTCATCAACACCGAACTGTCTATGTCCATGTTTCAAATTATTTGTCACAATTTTAAATGAACTGTTTTTTTAAATGTTTGTCCACTAGTCTCTTTATTTTGCCACCTCATAGTCACAGTCATATGGTCATAGCACTCGAATAGAGTGTGATTCAGGCAATTTTGGTACTTCAAACTTTATTCTTGAACATCTTTATGTTTGTCCATAATATTAATATACACATTCAATGATCTTTTAAGTAGACAAGCAGGAAAGAAAACCAGAACCTGCAAAAGCTACCCGAGAGTCTGAATCAGTAATTTTGACTGAAAAGAAGGATACACCAGAAAAAGGTAGGCATTTAAGTACTCCGTTATATACTTAAATACCATCTACTGGAATTTCTTAAAGGTCTTACAGCTATACAACATAATATTAGTGGTAAATTACTAACAGTCACTTTTGACACGTTATGTGAAAACCCTTCTGCCACTCTTCTGTATTGCCACTGTCTTATGTGTATGTTGGGTGTGCTTGAAGTTATGGAGCCCAAACAAAAACATATACCGATTGAGAAGGTACCTGAGAAAAAACCGTCTGGAAAGGCACCTGTAACTAAACCTAAAAGGGATATGGATGATGAAAAGGATGTTCTAACTTCAGAAATAGAAGTTATGCCACAAAGAAAAGGAACTCATGAAGAAACAGGTATTCTAAATGTTCTGTTTTTGTTCAGTGTTTACAGTAAACAAAAATCTTATTCCACCTAATATATGCAGAATATTAGGTGTATAATGTTATGTCTGTACTACATTATTACATCTTTTAAAAGCATTTTTCTTATGTTGTGTTTTGTCTTTAATCTCTTGCGGCCACCTTTTGGTGGGATCTCTTAAAAATCTTTGGAATGTCAAGTGGCTTCTAATCTTTGGATGACTGAGAAGAGGACATCTTCAGGAACAGATTTGCATGAGATTTCGTGCATTATGGAAAAAACTCCTCCAATAGAAGTCTTCCAGCATAAACAAGTTGGGCATTCATATGAAGAGGTTTCGTCTGAGGACAAATGGGAAACTTTGGACCAGAGCAAATTCCAACATATTTCAGTGAAGACCAAAGATACCGTTCCAGACACAGTGTCTGTCCCAAAACATAAAACGGCAGATATTAAGCCTGAACTATCTGTTAGTGAGGTTTCCAAGCAGAAATCCATAATAACCACTAAGGTTCTTTCCACACCAAAACTAAAGGAAAGAAGGCCTGATGAAATTAGGTCTGATCAAGAGACAGATTTATTAGCCAAACAGGATATATCTCTTGAGAGGGAGTCTTCAATATCATCTACAAAATCAGAAGAAATTCTTCTTAGGGAAAGTTTTTATCCTGCAAGTTTAGTCTCTAAAATGGAACAGGAGACAGAAAAACAAATGAAGGGAACTCACACTGCTGGTCTAATTGAGATAAAGACAGAAGAACTTACTATTGAAAAAATACCTACACATAAAGCGGTTCAATCTGCAGACATTTTTCTTTTACCAAAAGTTGAGAAAGTTGCTACAAAGAGCGATGCTCATATAAAGAAGAATGTTGTGTCTTCGGGTGTGTTTCCTGATAACAAATTTGAACAAGTTACTGTCATGAAACAAGGTAGTGCTATTAGGAGTGAAGAAATATCCATTAAAAAATATCAGGATATACAACAACTTATTGACGATGATAGCAAGACTACAGACACTGATAAGAAAGTGAAAAGAAATACAGCTGAGATTGAAAATAAACAAGAAATAACCACCAGGGTATCTCAATCAGTAGAATGCAGAGAACCAGACGATACTTCAATCCGAGACCAACCAGTAAGGGAAAATGTATCTACTCTTCAGGTTGATACAGAAAAGAAAAAAATACCTTTGTCAATTGAGGAATTCCAATCAAAGAAACAGATAGTTGAGAAAGTAAAACCTTTCAAAGTAATTAAATCCAAAGAAGAAATCTTTGACAAAACACTTACTGTTAGTAAGATATCAAGTGAAGGAGTTGAAGACATCCAAGCTAAGACAGCAGTTGTTGAGAGCGGCATATTTGCCAAAGTAACTCAATCCAAAGAGAAAATGTTGGATAAGCCAGATACTGTAAAGAAGGAAACCACTGAAGAGATTCCTCTTAGAGTTGAGAAATTTGAATTAAAGAAACAAGTCTTTGAAAAAGACAAATCTGCTGAAGTTATTGAAATGAAGGAAAGCGCTGACATGATTTTTTCTATGAGAGAGGAACCGACTGAAGAGATACCTCTTACAATTGATGAAATTCAAATTGACAAATGGGCCTTTGATAAAGGCAAACCTGTAATTCATACTGAAGCGGAAACTCTCGACTCACAGAAGGATGCAAATATTTCTTCAAAGGTCAAATCTTCAAGAGGTATATTAAGTAAATATTTCATATTTCATTCCATCTGTCACCTAAATCATCAAGTCCATTTCATGCTTATTTTGAAAGAATTTGCCATTCCATATCAACAAATCCTCACATGGACAAAATCCACATCTGTCATTCTTTAACCTTGCCTTCTAGCACATGATCATAATTGTTTTGTGTGTGTGTGTGTGTGTGTGTGTGTGTGTGTTCTTTTTGTTTTGTTTGTGTTCTCTTATTTGATTGCATCTTTCTTTGGTAATTTCTTGCTTGACTGCGTACACCAATCTGTATTATCTTGATCTTGACCTCGGTGTACTGTACTTTTATTTCAAATATCAGAAAAGAAGAAATCCCCACATCAGTCTGTTGAACTACTTGCACAGAAGGTGTCTATGCCAGAGAAGGCAGTTTTTTCTGAGCCTACAGAACCTGCTGGTCATCTTGTAAAGAATGTATCAAAGCTAGAGTTTAAACCTAAGCCAAAACCTGAGTCTAAACCAGAGACTAAACCAGAAATTAAGGTTGAGGCTAAGCCAAAGAAAGCTTCACCTGAAGTAGGGGTGAAAAAATCCCTTCCACACCCTGGTAAGCCCCTTATAAAGAAAGTGTCAAAAACAGATTTTAAGGGTAAACTAGAGGCTAAACCAGAGGATGATCAAGAGGGGAATCCAGTGCTTGAGACTATCCTAGACACAAAACCTGTGCCTAAGTACAAGCTTGAACCAGATTTTATGCCACAGTCTAAGTCCTCACCAGAGGCTAAACCAGTGCCTACATCCGAGGCAAAAGGGGATGTGAAGTTTAAACGTATGCCTGTACAAGAGACTCATCCAGAGGGCAAACTCAAATCAGATTGTAAAACAGATCATGAGCAAGAACTTAAGACAGAGATTAAACCAAATTTGAAGCCTACAGAGGAGCCAGGCACAACACCACAAAATGAAACAGAAGCAAACCCTAAACTACACTCTCAGTTTGAGACTAAGCCTAAACCAGATGGTTGGCCAGGGCTTGAGCGTGCATTAGAGGCAAAGCAAGAGCCAGAGGTTAAGCTAGAGGCTAAAACTAAGAAGGATGTTATTAAAGCAGCAAACAAATCCCCTCCACAATCTGCTGAGCCCATTGTAAAGAAAGTGACAAAGCCAGAGCCTAAGTCAAAACTAGATGCAAAAACTGAGCCAAAACAAGATGCTGAGCAAGTGCCTATGTCTAGGTCTAAACCAAATGGTGAAAAAGAACCTAAGCCTATACTAGACGCCAAACCAATACTAAAGTCAGATCTTAAAGATGACATTAAGCTAGAACACATTTCAGAACCAGAGGCTCATCCAGAGACCAAATTCAAACCAATGGCAATGTCTAAGACCGAGCATGAGCCTAAGCCAAAGAGTCAAACTGAGCCTAAGGATGAGCCAGATGCTCAACTAGAGACTAAGCCTAAACCCGACCCTAAATTAAAAGCAACGCCTGAACTCATGCAAAATAAGAAGGCTGTTACTGAAGAGATGGAACAATCACCTCCAGAGTCTGCTGAGTCACTTGCAAAGAAAGTAATGACACCAGAGTCCAATCCAGAGACCAAAACAAATATTGCTATTACTGACGAAGTTTCTCTATTAATTACAGATGTTGCTCCACAAAAAGGTACAACAAGGAGAGCGCTTGTTAAGCTCGAACCTGATCCAGGGCCTAAACTCAAACCAGATCCTAATAAGACAGATATTAAAACAGAGCCTAAACGTGAAAGAGGGCCTAAACCAGAGACTCAGCTCAAGACTATGCCTAAATTTGATGGTAGACCAAAGCCTAATTCTGTTCTAGAGAATAAACCAGAAGATAAACCAGAGCCTAGGTCAGAGCCTAAACCACCGCCAGAAGTTAAGGTAGAGGCAAAATCTAAGAAGGATGTTACTGAAGTAGGGGTGAAGGAATCACCTCCACAACTTCCTGAGCCCCTTGTAAAGACTGAGCACCTTGTAAAGTTTAAACCAGCTGACAAACCAGAGATTAAGCCTACATTAGAAGCTAAACCAATGCCTAAGTCAGAGTCTATAGAACATGTAGAGATAGAACTTTTGCTAGAAACAAAGTTTCATGCACAGTCCAAACTAAAACCAGATTCAAAAATACTCTATAAGCCAGCGGTTAAGACGGAGACTAAATTAAATGCAAAGCCAGAGCCTAAGCCACAGGGTGAAAATGAGCCTAAGCATAAACTACATGGTCAGCAGGAGACTATGGCTAAACCTGAGCCTAAATTAAAGGCAAAGCCAGAGATATTGCAAAAAACAAAGTCAGTTACTGTAGAAGAAAAACAATCACCTCCAAAGCCCACTGATAGACTTGCTAAGAAAGTGAGTTCGCTACAGAAGCCAGGTGTGGCTGAAGAGATTAAACAAATGCCTTTAGAATCTGCCAAGTTACTTACAAAGAAAGAAATGACACCTAAAATGGATTATGAGCTAGTGGTTAAAACAGAGATTATACCTGACAGTAAGCTTGTAGAGCAGCAAAAGCCAAAACGTGACACAAAGCCTCAAAAAGGTAGAGTAATGGGAATGCTTGTTAAGTTAGAAGATATGCCTGAACCAGAGGCTAATCCAGAGCCCAAACTCAGACTTGAACTCAGACCAGATCCTAAAATGGATTATGAGCTAGTGGTTAAAACAGAGATTATACCTGACACTAAACTTGTAGAGCAGCAAGAGCCAAAACGTTACACAAAGCCTCAAAAAGGTATACCAACAGAAATGCGTGTTAAGTTAGAACAAATGACTGAACCAGAGGCTCATCCAGAGCACACACTCAAACCAGAACCTATGATGGATCATAAAATAGTGGTTAAGACAGAGATTATACGTGACACTAGGCCTGTAGAGCAGCAAGAGCCAAAACGTTACACAAAGCCTCAAAAAGGTATAACAACGGAAATGCGTGTTAAGTTAGAAGGTATGACTGAACCAGAGGCTCGTCCAGAGCCTAAACTCAGACCTGAACCTAAAATGGATTATGAGCTAGAACTTCAGACAGAGATTATACCTGACACTCAGCCTGTAGAGCAGCAAGAGCCCAAATGTGAAAATTGTATAATAGGGGAAATGCTTGTTAAACAAGCACCTATGCCTGGACCAGAGACTCATACAGATTCCAAGCACAAAACACATCCAAAAATGTATTATGAGCCAGAGATAAAACCAGGGCCCAAGCCTATAGAGGAGCCAGGGCCAAAATCTGTAACTGAGCATTCACTTATACCAGAGGTTCAATTTAAGAAAAAGCCCAAACAAGACGGAATTCCAGAACCTAAGTCTGCACCCGACGCTAAACCAGAAGCTAAACCAAAGCCTAAGACAGATTCTAAACCAGAGCCAGAAGTTAAGGAACAGTTTAAACTTAAGAAGGATGTCACTGAAGTAGGGGTAAATGAATCACCTCCAGAATTTCCTGATCCACTTGTAAAGACTGGGACATTTCCAGGGCTGAAGCAAAAACTAGTGATTGAGCCAGTGCCAAAATCTAAATTTAAACCTGATGATAAACCAAAGATCAAGGATACAAAAGAAGCTAAACCTATGCATAAATCAGAGCCTAAAGGAGATGTTAAGCTAGACCCTTTACCTGAACCAAGGTCTCATTCAGAGCCTAAACCAAATGCAAAACCAGAGCTTATGCCCCAGGGTGAAACTGAGCCTAAGTATAAACTACACGGTCAGCTAGAGAATAAGTCTAAACCAGAGCATAAAATAAAGGCAAAGCCAGAGCTTATGCAAAGTAAGACAGCTGTTACTGTAGAGGAGAAACAAATACTTCAACTGCTAACTGATAGAACTGCAAAGAAAGTTACTTATCTAGAGATGCCAGGTGTTGCTAAAGAAATAGAACAATTACCTCTAGAGTCTGCTGAATCACTTGCAAAGAAGGTAGAGTCCAGTCTGGTGACCAAAACAAAGACAATGGCTATTACCGAAGATGTGTCTCCATTAACTAATGAGGCTCCTCAAAAAAGTTTAACAAGGAGAATGCTTGTTAAGCTAGAATCTATGCCTGATTTAGAGTCATACCCAGAGCCCAAATTCCAACCAGGTACCGAAACAGATTACAAACCAGATCCTAAGCCTGCAGAAGAGCCAGAGCCTAACAGTGAAATAGAGCCTAAGCCTAAACTAGAGGCACCATTTAAAACTAAGCCTAAACCAGATGGTAGACTAAAAGCAAAGGCAGCTCTAGAGGTTAAACCAGAGTCTATGACAGTGCCAGAAGTTAAGATACATGCTAAACCAAAGAAAAGTTATACTGAAGGGGTGAAGGAATCACCTCAACAAATTACTGAGCCTCTTATAAAGACAGTGACAATTCCAAGGCCTAAGCCTGAATTAAATGCTAAACCAGAGGTTGTGCCAGTGTTTAAATCAGATGGTAAACCAGAGTGTGAATTTACACCAGAGGCTAAACTGTTGCCTAAACCAGAGTCTAAAGGAGATGTTAAAACAGAACCTTTGCCTGAACCAAAGCTACACCCACAGCCCAAAGTCAAACTGGATCCTAAAATGGGGAGTAAAACGGAGCCTAAACCAAATGCAAAGCCAGAGCCTGAACCACAGAGTGAAACTGAGCCCAAGCATGAACTCCATGGTCAACTAGAGACTAAGGCAAAATCAGAGCATAAATTAAAGGCAAAGCCAGAGCTTATGCAAAGTAAGAAAGTTGTTAGGGTAGAAGAGAAATGTTCACCTCCAGTGCCCACTGATAAACTTGCTAAGAAAGTGACTTCGCTACCGAAGCCAGGTGTTGCTGAGGAGATGGAACATTCACCTCTTGAGTTGGCTGAGTCACTTGCAAAGAACCTATTGACACCAGAGTCTTATCTAGAGACCATAAAGAAGATGGCTATTACTGAAGAGGTGTCTCAATTAATTAAAGATATTACCCTTCAAATGTGTATGACAAGGGGAAAGCTAGTTATCATAGAGCCGATGCCTGAACCAGTGGCTGATTCAGTGCCCATATGCAAACCAGATCCTAAAACTGATCAAGAGTCAGAAATTAAACCAGAGACTAAGCCTGTAGAGGAGCAAGAGCCAAAATGTGAAACAGAGTCTAAGCCTAAACAGTATGGTGTGCCGGATCCTGCACTAGAGGCAAAAACAGGGACAAAACCAGGGACCAAGTCAGAGTCTAAGCCAAAGCCAGGAGTTAAGGTAGAGGCTAATCATAAGAAGGACCTTACTGAAGTACAGATAAAGAAATCATCTACCCCAACAGCTGAGCCCATTGAAAACAAACTGACTAAGTCCAGGACCAAGCCTACACCTGATGCAAAACCTGAGGCTGAGCCAGTGTCTAAATCTAAGTTAAAACCAGATGATAAATTAGAGCCTATGCCTAGACTTGGGGTTATACCCATGCATAAGTCAGAGTCTGAACAATATGTTGAGCTAGATCCTTTGCTTGAACCAAAGGGTCATCCAGAGCCTAAAACAAATACTGATCCTACAACAGGCAGTAAGCTAGATTCTAAAACAGAGCTTGAACCAAAGGCAAAGCCAGTGCCTAAGCCAGAGGCTATAACTGAGCCTAAGCCAAAACTACATGGTCAACCTGAGACTAAGGCTAAACCACAGCTTAATTTTAAGGAAAAGCCCACAGAAACAGTCATTAAGAAAGTGACTACGCTAGAAAAGCCAGTTGTTGCTGAAGAGATGGAACAATTGCCTATAGAGTCTGATGAATCTCTTGCAAAGAAAGTAGTGACACCAGAGTCTTATCCAGAGACCATAAAGAAGATGGCTATTACTGAAGAGGTGTCTCAATTAATTAAAGATATTACCCTTCAAATGTGTATGACAAGGGGAAAGTTAGTTATCATAGAGCTGATGCCTGAACCAGAGGCTCATTCAGTGCCCATATGCAAACCAGATCCTAAAACTGATCAAGAGTCAGAAATTAAACCAGAGACTAAGCCTGTAGAGGAGCAAGAGCCAAAATGTGAAACAGAGCCTAAGCCTGAACCGGATGTTATGCCAGATCCTGCACTAGAGGCAAAAACAGGGACAAAACCAGAGACCAAGTCAGAGTCTAAGCCAAAGCCAGGAGTTAAGGTAGAGGCTAATCCTAAGAAGGACGTTACTGAAGTACAGATAAAGAAATCATCTACCCCAACAGCTAAGCCCATTGAACACAAACTGACTAAGTCAGAGACCAAGCCTACACTAGATGCAAAACCTGAGGCTGAGCCAGTGCCAAAATCTAAGTTAAAACCAGATGATAAATTAGAGCCTATGCCTAGACTTGAGGTTATACCCATGCGTAAGTCAGAGTCTGAACAATATGTTAGGCTAGATCCTTTGCTTGAACCAAAGGGTCATCCAGAGCCTAAAACAAATGCTGATCCTACAGCATGCAGTAAGCTAGATTCTAAAACAGAGCTTAAACCAAAGGAAAAGCCAGTGCCTAAGCCACAGGCTATAACTGAGCATAAGCCAAAACTACATGGTCAACCACAGCTTAATTTGAAGGAAAAGCCTAAAGAAACAGTCATTAAGAAAGTGACTACGCTAGAAAAGCCAGTTGTTGCTGAAGAGATGGAACAATTGCTTCTAGAGTCTGCTGAATCTCTTGCAAAGAAAGTAGTGACACCTGAGTCTTATCCAGAAACCATAACAAAGTTGGCTATAACCGAAGAGGTGTCACAATTAATTAAAGATATTACCCTTCAAATGTGTATGACAAGGGGAAAGCTAGTTATCATAGAGCTGATGCCTGAATCAGAGGCTCATTCAGTGCCCAAATGCAAACCAGATCCTAAAACTGATCAAGAGTCAGAAATTAAACCAGAGACTAAGCCTGTAGAGGAGCAAGAGCCAAAATGTGAAACAGAGCCTAAGCCTAAACTGGATGGTGTGCCGGATCCTGCACTAGAGGCAAAAACAGGGACAAAACCAGAGACCAAGTCAGAGTCTAAGCCAAAGCCAGGAGTTAAGGTAGAGGCTAATCCTAAGAAGGACGTTACTGAAGTACAGATAAAGAAATCATCTACCCCAACAGCTGAGCCCATTGAAAACAAACTGACTAAGTCAGAGACCAAGCCTACACTAGATGCAAAACCTGAGGCTGAGCCAGTGCCAAAATCTAAGTTAAAACCAGATGATAAATTAGAGCCTGTGCTTAGACTTGGGGTTATACCCATGCCAAAGTCAAAGTCTGAACAATATGTTAAGCTAGATCCTTTGCTTGAACCAAAGGGTCATACAAAGCCTAAAACAAAAGCTGATCCTACAGCAGGCTGTAAGCCAGATTCTAAAACAGAGCTTAAACCAAAGGCAAAGCCAGTGCCTAAGCCACAGGCTATAACTGAGCCTAAGCCAAAACTACATGGTCATCTTGAGACTAAGGCTAAACCACAGCCTAATTTGAAGGAAAAGCCCACAGATACAGTCATTAAGAAAGTGACTACGCTAGAAAAGCCAGTTATTGCTGAAGAGATGGAACAATTGCTTCTAGAGTCTGCTGAATCTCTTGCAAAGAAAGTAGTGACACCAGAGTCTCATCCAGAGACCATAACAAAGAAGATGGCTTTTACTGAAGAGGTGTCTCAATTAATTGAAGATGTTTCTCTTCAAAAAGGTATAACAGGGGAATGCTTGACAAACAAATATTCTTCATTCCAGTGTTTGCCATCCCATATCAATGATTCCTCTTCAATGGTCATTATCTTCAACCGTTTTGTCACTCTTGCGTTATCTTATGATTCCCATCTGTTCATTGTGTATATTTTTCTGTTCTCTGTTCATCTTTGTTATTTTATTCATGCTGCACTTTTTACCCCAATCTGTATTATCCTGATCTTGACTTTAGTGTACTTTTATTTCAAGTGTCAGGAAAGAAAATGGAGTCGTATCTGCACTCTGTTGAGCCACTTGCAAAGAAGGTGTCTCAGCCAGAGTCCAAACCAGAGTTTGAACTAAAGTTTAAGCCAGAGTCTAAATCAGAGACTACATCTGAAGATAAGGGAGAGAAAACCCAGTAATGGATGTTTCAGTGAAAGAATCACCTCCACTGCCTGCTGAGTCCCATGTAAAAATTCAAGCTTAAATCAGATGTTAAGCCAGAGCTTCAACCAACACTAAAGTGTATACTTGTGCCTAAGTCTGGGCCAAAAGCAGAGGTTAAGCTAGAGTTTAAGCCTAAACCAGATTATCATGCAGAATACAGACTTAAACCAGACCCTATACTGGACAATAAGACATAGTCTAGACCAGAACTTTAGGTACAGACACAGTTTTGGCCAGAGTTTATAACAGAGCCAGAATATAAGCCTAAACCAGAGACCAAAAGGGATGCTAAGACAGTGCCTCTGCTAAACAAGAAGGCTATTTCCAGAGGTTTTTTTAAAACCCCTGTAATGCCTGCTGAGACTCTTCCTAAGACATTAAGTACACTTACTAAAACAGGTATTGCTGTGGTGATACAATCCCATGTAGAACCTATTGAGCCACCTGAAAAGCAAGCAGCCACACCAGAGTCAAATCCAAAGACCAAGATGGCTAATGCTGAAGAGATGTCTCTTTTCATTAAAATTGTTTCTCAAATAGGTATAGCAAGTAAAATGCTTGAAGATTATTTATTTTTTACTCCAATCACATATTAACAAATCCTTTTGTATGGTCAACATCAACAACTCTTGCGTCATTCTTGTGTCTATTGCATGATTCTGTTTGATGTTGTATGTTTTGAGTTCTGTGATCCCATCTTTCTTTGCTATTTTCTTGGTGCTTCACGGTTGACATAAATTCATATAATCTTGATATTGACATAAGTGTACTTCTATTTTAAGTATCCGCAAAGAAGATGGAATCTCCTCCACAGTCTGTTGAACCACTTACAAAGCAAGAGATTAAACCAGAGAAGGCTGCTGTGGCTGAGCCTCCAAAGCCTGCAGATCTACTTGTAAAGGAACTGTCAAAGACAGAGCCTAAGCTTAAACCCAAAGTTAAGATAGACGCTAAGCCAGAGAAGGCTTTTACTGAAGGAGGGGTGAAAGATTCACTTCCACAGCCTGCTAAGCCCCTTGTAAAGAAAGAGAGAAAGTCAGAGCCTGAACTTGGACTAGATGTTAAACGAGAGCTCAAACCAGAGGCTGAGCCAATGCCTAAATTCAAGACTGAACCAGATGTTAAGCAAGAACCTAAGCCTGAACTGGAAGCTAAATCAGAGCCTAAACCGGAGGTTAAACCTAATGCAACTCTAGATACCTCAGAGCCACTTGCAATGAAATTAGACACACAACTGTCTAAGCCAGAGACCATGACAGAGAAGATGACTATGGCTGAAGAGGTGTCTCTTTTAATTAAAGATGCTCACAAAGGTATAGCAAGGGGAGTCCTTAAAAACATACATTCTTCATTCTGGTGTTTGCCATCCCATATCAAAAAATCATCTAATGTGGTCAACATACACTCTTTCACTCTCCATCAACATTGTTTTTCTCTTACATTGTTTTGTGTATGTTTTGTATTTTTTGTGTTCTGTGTTTCTTTGGTATTTTCTTGGTGGTTTACTACTTACAAAAATCTGTAATGATCTTGACCCTGACCTTGGTGTAACTGTATTTCAAGCATCAGCAAAGAAGACAGAATCACCTCCACAGCCTGTTGAACTGCTTGTGAAGAAAATGTCTCTGCCAGATATCAAGCCGGTGTCTATGCTAGAAAATGCTACTGTTGCTGACTCCCCGAAGCAGGCTGATCAACTTATAAAGAAATTGGCAAAGCAAGAGCCTAAATATATGGCTAAAACAGACTCAATAGAGTCAGAGTTTGAGCCAGAGCCTAAACCAAAGTCTAAACCAGACATCAAGGCAGAGTCCAAGCCAGTGCCTAAACCAGAAATGTATGTAGAGGCTAAGCAAGACAAGTCTGTTACTGGAGTAGGGGTGAAAGAATCAGCCCCAGTAACCGCTCTACCCGTTGAGCCCCATGTAAAAAACATAACAAGGCCAGAGCCTTACACTAAAGCAGAGGCTAAAGCAGAGGCTGAGCAAGTGCCTAAGTCAATGTCAGTTGAAGATATTAAGCCAGAGCCAGAGTTTACACTTGATGCTAAACCAGTGTCAAAGATAGAACCTAATGAACTTGAATCAGAGTCTCATCAAGAGCCAAAATTTAAAAGAGATCTTAAAATGGGCAATAACATAGAGCAAAACACAGGTGCTTTGCCAAAGGTGGGACTTGAGTCTAAGCCAGAGGGTAAAACAGAGCCTAAGCCTAAACTGAAGGCTAAACCAGAGCCTAAAATGAAGGCTAATGAGAAAGATTTAACTGTAGGCATGAAAGAATTACCTGCAAAGACTGCTGAGACACTTGTTAAAAAAGGGACTACTATAGAGAAAACATGTGTTGCTGAGAATGTGGAACCATCCCTTCCAGAGCCTGCTGAGCCACATGCAAGGACAATAGGAACATCAGAGTTTAAGCCAGAGACAAAGATGGCTAGTGTTGAAATGGTTTCTGTTTTAATTCAAGATGTTGCTTTTCAGAAAGGTATTAGTAGGACAATAGTTGAAAAACATATTTTCTTCATTCCTGTGTTTGCCATCATGTATCAGCAAATACTCCTATTTGGTCAACATCTGTGTCATTGTTCCGTCCCTGTTGCGTCAATCATATGATTTTATCTGTTTGATTTGTAGCTTTTGTATTTTTTGTGTTCTTTGTTTGATCACATCTTTCTTTAGTATTTTCTTGGTGCTTCAATGCATACGCAATTGTTTTGAGCTTGACCATTCCTTAACAATATTTTTTTTTGTGTTGAACAACCACAACGCATTTGTCACTCTTGCGTCACTCTTGAGTCAATCTTATGATCACTTGTTGAACAATCTGTAATATCTTGATCTTGACCTAAGTTTTCTTTTATTTCAAGTATCAGCAAAGAAGAAGGAATCACCTCCACACTCTGTTGAACCTCTTGCAAAGACAGATGTCAAAACAGATTATAAGCCAGGGAAGGCTGTTGTTGCTGAGCCTCCAAAGCCTGCTGATCATCCTCTGAAGAAATTGTCAAAGCCAGTTCCTAAAACAGTGACTACAATTGACTTTAAACCAGAGGTTAAGCCTGAACCTATGCCAGAAGTTAAGGTAGAGGCTAAGCCAGAGAAAGTGGTTTCTGAACTAGAAATTAAAGAATTACCTCCACTAATTGCTGAGTCCCTCATAATGAAACCGACAAAACCAGTGTCTACGCCAAAACAAGAGACTAAACCAGAAGCTGAACTCTTGCTTAAATCCAAGCCTAAACCAGATGATAAGCCAGAGCATAAGCCTACAATAGAAGCTAAACAAACACCAAAAGCAGAGGTTAGGCTAGAGCCTAAGGCTAGACCCGATCTTAAGAAAGACATTAAACCAGAACCTAAGCCAGAGGTAGAGCCAAAGCTTAAGACACATGGTAAAACAGAGCCTAAACCAGAGGCTCAGTTAGAGCCTAAGCCTAAACCAAAGGATAAACCAGAGATAAAGGCTCAGCCAGAGCTGTTACCAAGTAAGAAAGATGCTACTGTGTCAGTAAAAGAATCACCTCCAAAGCCTATTGAGACTCTTGTTAAAAAAATTGCCACTCTGGAAAAGACGAGTGTTGCTGAGAAGGTGGAAATATCACCCCTGGAGCCTTCTGAGTCTCTTGCAACAAAAGTAGTAATACCAGAATCTAAGCTAAAGACCAAAACAAGGAAGATGGCTATTCCGGAAGATGTGTCTCATTTAATTCAAGGTGTTGCTCCTGAAAAAGGTATAAGAAGAAAAATCCATGAAATATAAATATAGAACTTCTTAAGTCTTTGAGTCATGTTTGTCTTTCTGTGTATTGTCTGTCAGTTTCGTATTTTTGTGTGTGTGTAATATTCTTCTTAGAGATATCTCTTTTTCTGCTTTCTGCTTGATCACATCTTTTTTTAACCTTGATGCTCTGTTGGTAATTCTAATATGTAGTTAGATCATTTTAACCGTTGTATAACTTCATTCTGTGTAATAGCAAAGAAGAAGGAAACAGTTCCACAATCTGAAGAACTTCTTGTAAAAAAATTGCCTAAGCCAGGGGCAACAACTATTGCTCAGGAGATTAAATTAACAACCCCAAAGGTGACGGAGTCACTTGTTCAGTGTCTGTCTTCACCGGAGCATAAATCAGAGAAAATGATTTCTGAAGAAGAGGTCATATCAGCTCCTATGCCGACTGAGCCCCTGGATACTCAAGTAGTAAAACCACAGTTTAAGCCAGAGATAAAGTCAGAGGTAGCGACTGAGCCAATGGTTAAGCCAGAGGAGACAGCTATCGCTGATGATGTTACTAAGAAAGGTATAAGAAGGAAACCTTGGAACATAAATATAAAACTCTTACAATCATAATATATAATGTGATGCTCGTCTGTTTCTTGTGTGTTGTATGTGTTGTTTTTATTTTAAATGCTTTCCACATTCTGCCATATCTCAATTTTTACCGTATCATTTTATTTCAAGTTCCAGTAACTGAGAAGGAATCCCCTCTGAAGCTCGCTGAGTCTGTTGCAAAGAAACTTCCTAAACCAGCAAAAACCCTCATTACTGAAGAGCTGGAGGCAACCCTAAAGCCTGCAGAACCACTTCTTAAAAAAGTGTCTTTGCCAGAGCCTAAACCAGAGAAGGCAGGCGCTGAACTTCCAAAGCCAGCAGAGCCACTTGTGAAGAAATTATTTAAGGCAGAGCCTAAGCCAGAGAAGAAGGCTGTTGCTGAAGGGGTGTCTTTATCAAGTGAAGATGTTGCTCCCCAAAAAGGTATAATAAGGACAATACTTGAAACACACTTTTTATCTTAAACTCTTGTTCTCCTGTCTGTTTATTTTGTGTTAAGGATTATTATATATAATCCGTTGTGTTTGTGTTTATGATGTTTTCATTGGTTTAATGCTTTCCCCAAAATGAAGTGTCTTAATTTTGACCATGGTCTACTTTTATTTTAAGTATCAGTAAAGGAGAAGGAAACATCTCAAAAGCCCACTGAGCTGCTGGCAAAGAAAGGTAGTTCTCTTATATGTGTATCTCTGTTAAATGTTTCTCATGTATGTTTGTACATTTTATTAAGTACATTCGTGAATGAATGTTTCTTGGTCAAATGTAAACCGTAAACATCATTTTGAAGCACTTCAAGATAAGAAAAAGACTACAGAAGAGACAAAGCCAGCCACTCAAGAGCAAGAACAAAAAGTTATTGAGCCAGGTATTTTGCTAATAGAGTTCAGAATAATCTGGACTTATAATGATAAACTAATATCCTATTAATATTTATAATTCTATAACCTTCCAAATAATACCTAGAATGTTTTCTCCATACCTACACCACAGTATTTTTGGCTTTGGTAAAAAAAATTTAAGTCACCTTACTAAAGCATTTAAAGATAATGTCAGTCAACAAAGAATGTTTCCTCTTAATTTCACAAAGCTTTTCTGTTCTCTGTGTGTAATTTGTGCCACATCTAACCTCTTATTCTAAAACGGATTAATGTAAAGAAATTTGAGCATGGCATATATTCCCTCTTTGTTAAAATTACTTGACTGATTTGATTGCTTTTAAGATAATTGAAGTGATTCAATCTCTTATAAATTGTAATCGAGTTTGTTATATAGCTTCCATCAATCATATCACTATGTCCTATCTTTACATGATCTGGTGAGGTTTGTATCTTATTAATCATAACAATAATGTTGTTTGTTGAAATAAACAATGCTATTGTTTCCCTTAATTCCCTACTAGGTGAAGGCAAACAGGCGCCTGGACCAGCCAAGAAAGGTAACATTTTTATGTTCTTTCTAATTTATCAATCAAATCTCATATAAAGCAATATCTTTCTTTACATTTCAAACTTCTAGTCCTAATTGTTGTTTTTTGTGATTTTGTTTGTTCAGTTTAGTTGAGTTGTACTGTATGCTTTTTTGTTTGTTGTGTGCTTATTTGTTGTGTGTTATCCTAGTGGTCTTAGTCCATTTTTTATGTTTAAACTCTCAGGGTATGAAGAGTATCTTTGTTGATGTTTTCAATGTTATTATCTTGTTAAGTGAGCTGTAAAACCTTTGCTGCAGTTCTCCGACATAAAGCTAATATTCACCTTGAGGAAGAAGAAACACTTGTGGTGCCAACCTTAAAGAAAACAACCAGGATATCCAAACCCGTAGAGCCAGAACAGGAGATTATTGCACTGAAGAAAGTGCCTTCTGTCCCAGTAGAAGATCAGCCAGCTCTGCCAAAGAAACCACCTCCAAAAATTATGAAGCATACAATTCATGACTTTAAAGAGAGAATGTATGAAGAAGGTGAAGTACCAATAATTGAAAGTTATGAAGCAGAGCAAAAGGCACCTAAAGAAACTGAATCAAAGGTGGAAAAATGGTCTCACACAACCATTCCGACAGATGAAACAGAAGATGAAAAAATTACTTTAAAGAAATCTCCCAAGGGCATGAAAGAAGATGCACCAACTGACCCCAGTTTAGTTAAAAAGAAAGTGTCTAGATTGCCATCAGATGAAAAACAAGAGGAAACTGTGAAGTTAAAACCATTCCAAAAATCTCCTAAAGTAGGGACTGTTGACCCAGAGATGGACAAGGACAAAGTCAAAGAATATGTGGATGCCAAGAGTGGTGAGAGACACCCAAGAGACGAACACATTAAAGTACCTTTTGATCAAAGGAAAGCGGATAAAGCTCATAGTTCTACAGAAGAGCCACACGCAGTCAAATTAAAACCACTGGCCAGGGATTCTGAAGATGTCCAGGATTTAGAAAAACCATTGACAAAGGCAAAGAGGATTCCAACACAAGAGGAAGAGAAGAAAGAAGTTAAATTGAAGCCAACATCACCTAAAGAGACATATGAAGCACGAAAGCCTGAAAAGAAAGAAGAAAAAACCACAGCAATAAAGCCAAGTCCTCCAAAGAGTCCTCCAGAGGAAAGTCCAGTACAGCTAAAAAATGTTGAGCATGTTCCAAAAGTAAAAGAGGACAAAGAAATTGACATTCCCTTAAAGCATGAAGATTCACTTAAAAGAAGGGTGGAACTCAAAAAGACTCCCTCACCTAAGGTAGAAAAACCAAAGCCAAAAGAAATCGAAAAAATTGTTGTGGAAAGAAAGCCCAGTGCAGAACGAACCAAAAAGCTGCCCAAAGATGTTTCTCCAAAAGAGTCAGTTGGAAGTGTTACCCTTAAAAAGGTTCCAAAAAAATCTCCACAAGAGGAAACTGATGGAACACTGCCGAAGAAGGTACCAGCAATTAAAGAGCTTTCCCCTAAAGTTGTACAGTTACGGAAGATCTCGACTCAACTGGAGGAGGAAGTCTTTGAGGAGGAGCCAGATGTTGAGGAGGAATCTGACAATGAAGGGTGGGGATGGGAACTTGTCCCTCGTGACAGTCCTGCATCCACTGAAGACTGGGGAGAAGAAGGTGATGCACTTGAGACCCCTGGAATGCTAAGACGAGGTGAGATGAAGGCTGGAGCAAGTCACTAGTAATGGCTCAGAAAAAGTCTTTCATCCCAAATAATTTCCATCTCCTTCCATCATCTGAACCTTTTTGTGCTCTACATGTTAATATTTGTCATCATTTTGTGCTGATTCTTTATGTTATCATCACAGAGTACTCCATCCCAAATCATCTTTATCAATTCCCACCTTAATGTTTTCATGTTTTATGTGATTCTTGACATAATTCTGTGTTGTTTATCTGTCTGTCTTTGTGTTTCAAAAAAAGTACTGTCTGTCAATCTGTGTAAAAAGCCCATGTCCATGTAAAAATGGTGTTGTTATTCCATCTGGGGTTTTTCATCTAACCTGGACATGTGTGTTATGTTCCCATTTCCAATCATTCATTTATTTTCATCGTCACCCTGTCTGAATTTAACCTCCCCAAATTATTTCTCCAATTAAGGGAAAATGTACAAGGGATTTGAATTGGATGTTATGTTATAGTCATTCTATATATCTTAAACAGATGGGAAGCCAGCAGAAGAAGTAGGCGAAGGCAGAGGTAGAGGTAGAGGTCTAAGAGGTAAGATGGTTCCCCTGTTGGTTACAGTACATCTCTGTAAAAATACACGTTACTTGTACACTGATTCTTTAAACATTTATTTCTGTATCTATCCTTTTCAAGCTCATTATCTTCTTTCCATTTTCAAACATAATTTTTTTTAGGGGTTTGGCTATAATCTCTGTTCAGCCCTTGCATGCAGACCTTTTGAAACCTGACATCCTTTTAATATAATTCGCTAGAAAATGATTTGTTGTCCTCAAGACCTAAACCTGTTTAATTAAATGCCTTCACGATTCTGATCTCGCATTCATTCAGTTTTCTATTCACTATGAATACACAATCTAATAAGTATGATTTCCTCCAATCCAGAAAGAAGATATTTTAGTAATGGTGCAATTATCTTTCTTTGATTAAAACAATATTTTAGAAAATGTGCTTTACTAATTTAACTCATGTAACTAGCCAAGTTAAAATTAAACTGTAAGTTATTTAAAAGTAAGTGAGAAAAATGTATTTGTTACAAAATCTTATATGTGTACTTTTGTCTGAATTGTAGCGGGCAAAACCCCATCCCCAGGCGAAGGCAGGGGTAGAGGACTAAGACCCGGCGGTGGAGGTGACAAACCACCTGATGCTAATCCTTTCGGATTCCAGCTCAAAGCAGTTCCACTGAAGTTCACAAAACCACTCAAGGACATTGTGTTACAAGAAGGTGACGCTGTTGGTGCTTCTGCGACGTTTGAGTGTGAAGTTTCACCTTCTACTGCCGTAACCACATGGATGAAAGATGGCAGCAACCTGAGAGAGAGTCCAAAACACAAGTTCACCTCTGATGGCAAAGATCGCAAACTGGCTATTATTGACGTTCAACTGGTGGACACTGGTGAATATACTTGTGTGGCCAAGCTGGGCAACAAGGAAAAGACAACCACCGCCAAACTGATAGTTGAAGGTATTTCACTATTCATAACATATTCATAACATATCCATAACATATTTATAGTAATGTGAAATGTTTTGTTTTATTACTTATTATGGATTTATTAACTGAGAAGTGAACTTAAATTATTGTACATTGGATGTGCATTAATGTACATGTGAGGATTCCTAACTTAATGTTATGTTTTATAAAACTAGCGTACCTGGTAACTACACACTTACATTAATATTTGCATATACATGTTTTAATTTACACATCTTTCATGTAACATTCAGGTGGTACTGATTTACTGTACTGTAGATTCCATCTCAATATTTGATGTAAAGAAATATTTTGGCCATATGTTGATGGAAATACCTGTATATTTCTAATATTAACCCATTTAGAACTGCCTGTAAAATGGGTGAAGGAGCTGGAAGAGGAGACATCAGTATTGAAGGGGCAGCCAATGTACCTGACCTGTGAGTTAAACAAAGAGAGAGAAGTTACCTGGATGAAGAATGGAAAGGTTCTTAAAGTAATCCCTGGAAAAGTGGCCATCAACGTAATTGGAATGCAACAAGCCATTACTATCCAGAACTCAGATGAGGCCGATGCTGGGATCTATGCATGCGAGTGTGAACTCATCAGGACTAAAACAACTGTCAAAGTTATTGGTATGTCGAGAAATTGCAAAATAAGCCTTTGACTTATTGCATATGAATTTTATGTCAATATGTTGGTCTACATACTAAAACTCATTGCATATTATTTTTTTTACAGAAATTGTCAGAGACTGGTTAGTGAAACCTTTGAGAGATCAGCATGTTAAACCTAAGTCTGCTGCCACCTTCAAGTGTGAACTATTTAAAGAAACTCCCAACTGGAAATGGTTCAAAGGCGACGAAGAGATTACAAATGATCCCACTGACAAGACTGAGGTCAAGAAAGAAGGAAAAGTCCTGACACTCACTATTAAGAATGCACAGCCCGATGACATTGCAGAATATTCCATGGAGGTGGAAGGCCAGAGATACTCTGCTAAACTGACTCTTGCAGGTTTGTTGCACTGTCACCTAAATCTTGAATGTTGTGGAATCCAGTAAGGCTACTCAGTGAATTCTTATTATTTACTTTTTATATTTCTACAGAACGTGAAGCTGAGATTTTGAAGCCTCTCTCCAGCATGGAGGTGGTTGAAAAAGAAGATGTCACATTTGAAACTGAGATATCTGAAGATGATGTGCCTGGAGAATGGAAACACAAAGGGCAGGTCTTAACAAGATCACCGGTCAGTATACTTGAATTAAATATTTTGTCAGTTACTAACTGTAAAATTTCCAGAAATACAGTTTAAACAATTTGTTAAGTCTTTTTAACTTTTTGCTGTTGAACTTTCAGACCTGTGTGATCAAAATGGAGGGCAATAAACGCTTCCTCACTCTGAAGAATGTTCCGCTTGAAGCATCTGGTGAAGTGTCTTATACAGCTTTGAATGCTGTCACTAGTGCTGTGCTTACAGTCAAGGGTAAGCAATTTTTCCAAGAGCACTGCTTGTAAATATGTATGTCTGTCTGTGTGTGCAGGTATGTGTGTGGGTGTGTGTGTGTGTGTGTGTGTGTGTGTAACAATGATGTTATGCATGTATTGACAAAGACATCATTATTCGTACCTCACAGAACTGGAAACGGACTTCACTGTCCCCTTAAAGGACGTGTCTGTGCCAGAAAAGAAACAGGCTACATTTGAGTGTGTTATCAATAAAGATGTGCCTAAAGTCATGTGGTTTAAGGGTTCTGACACTCTTGGTACATCAGACAAAAAATATGAAATGATTGATGATGGAAGAAAACATTTGTTGGTCATTAACAACTGTGAGTTTGATGATGAGGGAAATTACAGTATTGAAGCCTCAGGCAAAAAGTCAACTGCTAAACTCTTTGTAGAGGGTAAGTGTGGAACCACTGTTATTAGAATAGATGTGTTTTTCATTTGATATCATAAAACAGAAGTTGTTCCCTGTAATATGTAATTATTTTGCTTGTTGGAATAATTTTCTTTTAACTAAATCCATTATGCACTCATCAAACATACTATAGGTATAAGGCTCAAAATTGAATTACCACTTCAGGACCAAACTGAGAAGGAAGGTAATACTGCTCGGTTTGAACTTGAGCTATCTCATGAGAATGTACCTGTGACATGGTACAAAAACGATGTCAAACTCCATGTGAGCAGAACTGTGCTCATTTATAGCCGTGGAAAAAAACATTTCTTAGAAATCAAGGAGTTGACTTTAGATGATATCTGCCAGATTAAGGCTGAGGCTAAAGGAATTCTCTCAATGGCAAACCTGACGGTGATAGGTAATCCCTACTTTGTTTCTTTATTCGATATGTTTGTTTCTTTATTTTGATTGGAATACTTGCCATCTATTTGCCTCATGCTTTAAGATCGAAATGCAAGAACGTATCTTAATTATCCTCCTGATAACTTTCCCATGTTCCAGAGGGTGACGCATACTTCGTAGTGAAGTTGCAGGATTATACTGCTGTCGAGAAAGATGAAGTCACTCTGGAATGTGAACTCAGCAAAGATGTCCCAGTCATGTGGTACCATAATGACAATGAAATTAAGGCCTCTAAAATGGTAACCATAAAGACTGAAGCAAATCGAAGAATGTTGTCTATTAAGAAAGTGGAGGACAGAGATAAGGGACAATACATATGTGATTGCGGAACTGATAAAACCGTGGCAAATATTAACATAGAGGGTAAGCAATTCCAAATGTTTGTCAACCTACAAACATTTATTTTGAGAACATTCTTGCAGTTATCTTGTAATTGTAATGTTTTCACACCTGAATTGCAGCTCGAGACATAAAGATAATTCGCCCAATGTATGGCGTTGAGGTCTTTGATGGTGAAACTGCGCGTTTTGAGGTAGAAATCTCTGAAGATGATGTCCACGGCCAGTGGAAACTAAATGGAGAAGTCCTTACTCAATCCCCTGTATGTTAAATCAACTAAATTATTCCCACATTTATTTCTCACTATTATCATCCTTCCATTCATATCCATTACATGGCTTGAAATTATTGCAATAAAACAGACCTCATCATTCTTCTTAGTCCTCTTGAATTCTAATTCCATTCCATACCATTCAACTCATCTTCATCTAATATGGACTATTTTCTACAATAATTTTGCTATCATTACAGGATATTGAAATAATTGAGGACGGTGCAAAGCATACACTTATATTGTATAACCTCAAAGCCCCCTTGTTAGGGGAGATTGGATTTACAGCTGCTAATGCAAAATGTGTTGCTAATCTGAAGGTGAAAGGTGAGATTTAAAAAAGATTGATGATCAATCATGTAACTGCAAACATTTTTAAGTGGTGGTAGTACTGCATACATTAACATAATGCCACATTATCTCTATTCCTTTTGAATTACAGAAAGTCCGATTATATTTATCATACCTTTGAGTGATGTGCTTGTATTTGAAAAGGATGAGGCCAGATTTGAGTGTGAGGTATCAAGGGAGCCCAAGAGCTTCTGTTGGCTCAAGGGATCCAATGAGTTGACAGCTGATGATAAGTTTGATATTGTCCATGAGGGAAAAAGACACACTCTGGTGGTCAAATCGGCTGCATATGATGATGAAGCTAAGTATATATTTGAGGCAGAGGACAAAAGAACCACAGGCAAACTAGTTATCCAAGGTAATCCAAGGAGATATATATTTGCTTTATGTTTAAATACTGATTCAATTCATTACAAGTGGCTGAAATTGATCTTCTCACAATGATGATTTAATTTCCTATGAATTGAATGTCTTACTAGGAATTCGCCTTGAGTTTGTCAAACCAATTCAGGATGTCACTGTCAAGGAGCGTGAGACAGCTGAGTTCAATGTTGAACTCTCACATGACAACATCCAGGTGGTCTGGTACAAGAACGATGTGCGTTTGCATCCCAGCAAAGTTGTGCATATGTCAGACGATGGCAAGATGCACAAATTGACCTTCAAAGAGGTGTCAATTGATGACACAGCCATGATCAAAGTAGAGGCCTTGGGCAAAAGCTCAGAGGCCATGCTCACAGTACTTGGTTAGTATATTGTTATATCGCTAAAACACTTGAAACCTTCAATCACGACCAATCTAGGAATCGGTAAATGAAAATGAGCTGTTGGCAAAATAGGTGAGTTACCGTGGTTTAAAAGGTATTATTCTGCGCTTAACTTATTATGGTTTTTTTTATCAACAGAGGGAAAGCCTTACTTCACAACAAAACTGCACGACTATTCAGTCACTGAGAAAGATGAACTGGAGATGGTTTGTGAACTGAGCAAGCCCAACGCAGAGGTGAAATGGTTCAAAGGTAACCAACAAATCACTACCTCCAAGAACGTGGTCATCAAAGCTGATGGAAAGAGGCGCATGCTGATCATTAAGAAGACGGAGAAAGCGAACATTGGAGAATACACCTGTGATTGTGAATCGGACAAAACCACGGCCAATGTCAACATCGAAGGTAGTCTTTAGTGTTTTTTCTCTGCTTTAAAGAACACCTGCATGTATTTTCTTAAGTCTCACAAAAACTTGACTTGTCTTTGTTTCTTCTAAAGAGCGCGACATTAAGGTTGTCAAGCCCCTTTACAGCGTAGAAGTGACAGAAACTGAAATTGCTAAGTTTGAGATCGAGATATCTGAGGATGATGTTCATGGGCACTGGAAACTCAAGGGAGAGGCCCTTCATCAGTCTCCGGTAAGAGAAACTACATCGTTATTGCTAGATATTTGGACATTCCTTACAAATATTCCTAGTGATTGAGAAATAAATGGTAAATATCACTTGATAAAGATCAATTATATATTCATGTTGTTGTATTCTTTTTCAAGGACTGTGAGATTAAGGAAGAGGGTACAAGGCATGTGATGATCCTGTACAATGTTCGGAAGGATCAGGCTGGAGAAGTTGACTTCCAAGCTGCCAATGCTAAATCCAATGCTCATCTAAGAGTTAAAGGTGAGAATGATTTAAAACACACTCAGACAATGATATTGCTATGTTAAAGCCACACTAAAATATACACATTCAATGGGTTACCAACAAAACCTTTTAGGCAAATGTGCCCCTTTATATTTTTTGTGGTGCAGTCAGACCCTTTTTAAACGTTCGTTTTACAAGGCTGGACTAAAGTTAACGTGATAAATCCGTCATAAAACACATTTGCAAGATTTGATTCCTGCATTTTGTGTAATCTACTTGCTTACAAAATTTGAGAACCTCATTATGAAACAAAAATCTTAGCCAAGATTTAAAATAATTAGGTAATAGCACCCCATGGTATTATGTTTTAACAGGAAAATTCTGACATATTGATTGACAGGGGCAGACTTTCTTTGCAGGGGGAGGGCCAATCAGGTACTGTGGTTATTTTAGAATCCACATGCCTTATCTAGAGTGTGCTGTTAGTGATTGGCAGAGCTACAACATGCCTGGCTTCAAAGTTTTCTGCTGACCATATACATCTGAAGGGAGCTAAGTATTCAAATGAGGAGGGCCCCCCAATGACGAGTTCTTCTGCAGTAGTCCTAGCAGTTGTCCTGCTGGTTTTGAGGGCTCAAGAGAGCTGCTGTCCGTCATGGGATCCGCAAAATGAGGATTAGCTGTTAAGGATTTACCAGTTTCTCTTGGGATTAGGGAGTGACTAACAATGTCTTCTCCTCAATCTAAAGCCCGGGTAATTGGCCTACTGCGGCCTCTCAGCGATGTAACTGTTACTGCCGGGGAGACCGCCACCTTTGACTGTGAACTGTCATATGAAGGGATCGATGTGGAATGGTTCCTTGGGGGTACAAAACTGGAGCCAAGTGAGAGAGTAAGTGTTTATGCCATCTTAAATGTTTATGTTATCACAGCACATACACACCCTCAAATAACATGCAAAACATGGATACATGCCAAGACTTTTAAATGTCCTTATGAATAACAGTTTTTCAATATGGCTGCCAAAGAAATGTTTTCATGGAGTTTGGTACCTGTATTATCACCTTTTCTCAAATCCCAAATACTTCAAATGATTCAACATTATTGCGTTTTTTTCCTTGCTTTAACTTAATCTCTTACCAAATTTTTATTTAATTTAAATTATTTTGAGCCATATGGTCATGTTGCTTTATTACTTTTCACGTTGTGTTTCTATTACATGTTCCACCAACATGCTATCAGCATATATGGGCCTGTGTGGATCAGGATTCCTGTTGGGGATATGATCCGGGTTTTTGCGATAACGCAGGAAGGCTTTTCTGCCCTGCAAGCTGTTCTTCTAGTTATTTTTAACTGCTTGAAGTGTGTGTCCAATGGCAGGTGGCTTGTAGGACTATTTGACAGTTATAATTATAAAATCTAAAACATTTAATGTAATTTCACATACAAATTGGCTTTCAGCTGTGTTGAGTTATCTGTTAAGTCTTTAAAAATCAATGCATTTTGCCTGGTTATTAAATATATTCCAGTGGGGTTTAGGTGTGAAATAAGTTCATAATAGTGTTATGTACCTTGGGTTTTCTTTCAGTTAAATGTGTTAATATAGGTCACATACATACATACATATATATATATATATATATATATATATATATATATATATATATATATATATATATATATATATATATATATATATATATATATATATATA